>JAGFMF010011802.1:825801-839700 GCA_019455555.1 Galemys pyrenaicus | reverse complement strand
CCTGCTCTCTGTGGTGAATCCTCTCACCCCCCCACACCTCTGGCCTGTACCCCAGTGCTTGTATGCATAAACAAATAAATCTTTAAAAAAAAAAAAAAGGAACACAAGGGTGAAATTAGGGCTTGAGCTGCTTTTTTTTTTTTTTAAAGATTTATATATACATACAAGAACTGGGATACAGGCCAGAATCCAGGGCAGTGAGAGGATTCACCAGAGACAGAGCAGGGAGCAGAACAGGCAGACCGATTGAAATACACTGATGAGGGGAGCAACAGGCGAGGCAGGAGAGGTCTGCTGTGCCATGTGGGTCCCCTCCCTGGCCGGCGGCAGGGATTGAACTCATGCTGCAGTGGCTGCGTTTTGCTTCCTAGTACGTTGCTTAATCCACTGCTCCACCAGGGAGGCCCTTTAGCTGCTTTTTGATACAAGGATAGTATACAAGTGTTCTCCTCTTGGCCATGGAAGAGGGCATCCCCCTAAGTTGGGGCTCCTCCCCCTTTTCATCTCCTCCCTGGTTTCCACCTGATGAGTCCCTCCATGTTCCTTGACTCCTGTGCTTTCCAGGACTGTTTCTGATCATGCTATGGTCCTATATCTCCACCTGAGATTCATGTTTCTGCTGTCTCTATCAATTCCACACCATACCACTCCCAATGCCACCAATGACTTATTAAAGATAACCTTGGCTCTTCCCCAAATACTGCTTTTAGTGACTTGTGAATGGCTTGCATTGATGAAGATATATTCCTTCCCCCAATTCTTGTGTCCAGGTTTATACTCATCATCTGACAATTCTAGTTTTGCTGCTCTTCCTCTTTGACAACTCCATTCTCAAAGTGGGGTCCATCAGCCAGCAGGATCAGCCTTGCCTGGGAGCTTGTTGGAAATGCAAACCCTGGGACCCCATGCCTGAATGGGAAACCGGGAGGTGGGCCAGCAGTGGAAGTTTCCACAAGCCCTCCACGTGACTCTAGTAAATACTGCTCTGTGTGGAAAGCCAATTATGGCAAGTAGCCAAGGAAACTCTCCCAGAGGGCTTCCTCCTCCCAGTACATCCCTGCTCTCTAATTACTAACAGTCCATTTTAAGAGTTGAGATTTTGCATTTCTTAAAAGATGAACAGTTTTAATTTCCTCAGCAGTTTGCTTTAAAAACAACATGAGGATGTTTGCTCCATAAGTTTAACATTTCACTGACTTTATTATGTAGTACAAATGCCCTGACTGCTTTTTAAAATGATTATAATTCAACCATAGATAATGAATGCTTTCGAGTGCTATAACAAATTGGATAATAACAATGATTTAATAGAAGTCAAACTATCTAACAGTAGGGAGAAAAAGCCTGCAGATTAACTTCATTTTTCTAAAAATCATGTCGATTTAAAGTAAACTATATTCATACCTAAAATCTTCTATCTAATGCCTTGTTTACTGAATATGGTTTATATACTTTCTCATAGGAAGAACTGAAAAAATATTAAGGAGCTCTGCCTAGATACACAATAATGTTCAAGGAAACATGCAATATACTGCTTATTGTTCCATGAAATTGTAACTACATGGCCATGTATACAGATTATGTAAAAATGCTTTTTACACGTAAACACATTTGTGCACATATATACATTCCTTTTATTGATTTTTAATTGACTTGCAAGTCACATAATCTGTAACCATTTAAAATGTATAAGTTGATGACTTGATAGTTATATTCATCATAATCAAATATGGACCATTTTTATTACCTCCCCCAAATATCCCGTGTACTCATGCAGTCTATGCCACCCCCTACCCCAGGTCTGAGATGACTTTTTGTTACTATAGATTAATTAATATGTTATAGAAATAGAATTTTTTAGTATTTGCTCTTTTTTTGGTCTGGTTTCTTGAACTTAGTATGATGATTTTAAGATTTATCTATATTGTTGCATGTATCAGTAATTCATCAATTTTCATTGCTGAGTAGTCTTCTGTAGTGTGAATGTACCAAATTCTGTTTATCTTTTCACTTGTTAATGGACATTGTGAGGTTTTAACTATTGCAAATAATGTTGCAATGAACATTCATTACAAGTCTTTGTGTGCACAGATGTTTTTATTTATCTTGGCTAGATACCTTCTGAAGAATGATTGGGTCATCTACTACATATAAAAATTAACATTTTTAAAAAAACTGTCAAATAGTTTTCAGAATGCTTGTATAATTTTACATTCCTATCATCAGTGTGTAAGACTTCCAGTTGTTCTATATTCTCTTCAAAACTTGGTAACATCAATCTTTTAATCTTTCTGATGTTTGCATGGTGATACCTCATTGAATACATAATTTTCATTCCTCTGATGATTTACTATATTGAACCTATTTTATATACTTATTGGCCATTTGTATATCTTCTTTTATAAAATATTTATTCAAATATCTTGCCTTCCTTTGAGTTGTTTTTCTTATTAAATTGTAAGAGTATTTTATACATTCTGAATACAAATTCTTTATCAAATACTTCCATTGAATGCTTTCTCATCTGTGACTCCTCATTTTCTTAATGGTATCTTTGAAAGAATAAAACTTGTCATTTTGATAACATCCATTTTAACAATTTTTTTCTGTAGTATAAGCTTTTTGTACTCTAAGAAATTGTCACCTATTACTAGTTCACAAATTTTTCTGTTTTCTTAGAGAATCTTTAGTTTTAGCTTTTACATTTATTTCATTCTTTTTGAGTTAATTTCTGAGTGATATTCATTTTTCCCCCACATCCAGGTCTTTGAGCACCATTTATTGAAAAAGATAATCCTACTGAATAGTCTTAATAGGCTTATCAAAAATCAATTGGCCAGGTGTAGATCTATTTATATACTCTCTATTTTGTTTCTTCAATCAGTACATGTTTCCAGTACCATAAATATGGTCTGTTTCTTCAACTCTAAGTTATGCTTAGGCATTTCTTATAGAGGTTTACATATCTTTTGTTAAATTTATTCCTAAGTGTTTTCTGTTTTGCCATGCTATTGTAAGTGGAATTGTTCTTATAAACTTTATTTTATTAATGCTTGCTGTTAGTACAAACATACCATTGTTTTTCTTTGTCAACATAGTATCCTATTACCTTGTAGAGACACTTTTTTTAAAAGATTTATTTTATTTATTTATGTATATAAGAACTGAAGTATAGGACAGAGGTGCTGGGGGAGAGGGCATGAAAGGATTCATCAGAGACCGAGTGGGGAGCAGAACAGGCAGATCTACTGAAATACACTGCTGATGGGAGCAGCAGGTGAGACAGGAGAGGTCTGCTGCGCCATGTGGGTTAACTTCCTAGCTGGGGATTACTTCAGAGTGCTGAGACTTAACCCCTTGCTGTAGTGGCTGCTGATAGCTTCATAGTACTGGGACTTAATGCCTTGTGCCACTAGGGAGGCCTGTGAAGTCCACTTCTTATATTTAATATTTGCTTCTTGATTTCTGAGGACATAAATGATAATGTTATCTAATATAGAGACAAATTTATAGTACTATTTCCAATATTTTTACTGTTATCATTTTGCCTTCATGTAATAGCTAGGATCTTCAGGCCAACATTGAAAAGAAATGGTGAGAGAAGTCATTCTTGCCTTTTTACAGTCATCACAGAATACAGTTTAATATAACTTCACTCTAAAATATGATCTTGGTTGTTGGTTGTTAATAGCTTGATAGTTATCAGATTGACAAAATCTATTCTTAGCTTGCTAGAATTTTTATCAGAAAATATTACATTTTATCAAATTCTTTTTATGCAACTAGTTAAATGGTACAATTTTTCTCCTTTATTCTGTTAATATGATGAATCACATTGGTTGACTTTGCAGTATTATACAATACTTCATTTGAATATTAAACTTGAAGATATCATTATGCATTATCCTCCCTACTGAGTTCTTAATTTTTTCCTTTCAGTTCTAGAAGTTTTTGTTTATAAAATCTGCTATTTTAAAAGTGTATCGGTCCATTCCAAGATTTTATTTCTGAATATAGCAATCATACTTCTTTTATAGCTTATGTCTGATCACTTGTAGCCCCATTAGTCTCTTTCTAGAATCTCTTCTTTGCATGGACCTGTGTAATTATCTAAGTGTAACCCCCGTTTTCCTTAATTATATGTGGAACACTGTCTTTGAAAAATTATTTATGGGAAAAACATGAGGCCTAGATGATTTTACATTCCTCCTGTACGTGTTTTTATTTTGTTCTGTTCAGACTCTAGGGGCGCTACTCTCATGGTATAACTTTACCCAATTTCAGTGCTTGAGATTTTCTTGGTCACTTAGAAAAATCCAAGTCCCAGGACTGGCTTACTTTTCATTCACCCTTACTCCTAAATTTCAGGTCAAATCCATAGCTAGTTGTGTTAGCACTTGTCCTACAAGGCAGGACTCTTATGATTTCCTCTATCTCCAAGTGCCTGTGAAAAATCATTGCTTGGTCTCTCAGCTCCCTTTGCTGGAGAGGCATAAGCCCTAGAGAAAACAGGGTCTCAAATGCCAGAATTCCCATAGTGGGTTACAGCTTTCCAGGACTTCAGTAGGGCCTTTCTCAACCTGATGTTTCCTACTTGAGCCCTTTAAATATGACCCGTAGGTGATAATTGCTGGATTTATTGCATTTCTATTCCCCAGGTAATGTACTTTGATCTGGGGGAGATAAGTTATTTTCCAAACACAATTCTCTAGTTTGCTTGCATGTTCGCTGCAGCCTGTCTCTTGCTTCTGGGCATTTATTTTTATTCAGGATTGACTCAGAAACCAGTGCATCCTGTCCTGCATACTCCAGGAGACACATACCAAACTTCTTGAGTCTTTCCTAATAATCTCGCTCTAGGTTTTGAGAGGACTAAGTACTAACACTTCATGGTTGTTACCTATAGGACATCCACAGCTCTTTCCGAAGACTTTCTCTCAACTACATTTTTAGCCTCTTCAACTTCAACCCTTTGATCTGTTCAAAGTAGATGAGTGGCTGAAGAGTGCAAAACTCTTTTTCAGAAACTGTTTTGTATAACATTTAGGGTAATCGACATACCTGGGTAATCGGCAAGTATTGCCTTGGATGACCAGTTGAAATGTCTCAATATTCGTTGTACAGTCTACAAATGTTTTCCCAGTTTGTCGTTTGCCTTTTTATTTTTGATGGTGGTGTTTTGATAGACCAGTGTTAAATTTTAATACAATGAAATAGTTTTATAGCTTCTTACTCTCTTCTTTTTTGAAAAACACATTTTATGTTTCTGAGATTAGGAATTTACCTTTATTCTATTTTTCTGATTCCTTTTCTATGTTTTAATGTTTTTCCACCTGTTATTTGGCAAGTTTGGGAATCTAATTTCTTTCAGATGGTAACTCACTCAAGCATTTGTATGTGCTATTTTTTCTAGATTTTTATGTTCTATTCCATTTGGTCTAACTGATCATTCTGTTAATGATAATGTAATTGAGTAACTGAAACCAAAATATAGATTTATCTATACATTCACACTAATCTCGATAGTGCATTCTTTGTTAGACTCTTGATTTTGAATTAAGTACACTTATTGAACATGTTTCAACATAATTATATTTCAATTGGAATTTTAAAAATTGAATCAGAGATTCCCTTTCATTTTCATTATAATTTTTGGTTGTCCAATGACACTGATGATAGTTTGTGAGAAACTCCCAGTTTTCATGATCTAGTCAATGGGAGATAGAAGGCTGTAAATAAATCCTGTTGTTAGATTGGTCTGGATTTCACCTTTTACTAGTGAAAGATTTTGGTTTCTGTGACATTCTCATGCTGAAATTGAAAGCAAATAATTAAACGTGTTAACAATATTGAATGTCTGGAAGCAGCAAATTCTTCAGTCTGAAACACAATGCATCACTGATTTAGGAATCAGGTATATTGTTTTTCGTAGTGAGCCAGTCTCCTGTCCTGGGAGCCTGATAATGAGCTCAGGTGTTCCCTGCCAAGGCCTACTTCCAAGGCAGCCAAAGGGAGGGAGTGAGTGGTCATTTCTGAGTGACTCTGGTATCCTTCATAGGAAATAGAACTCAACTAGCCATAGATGGGAATCGACACTTCGGGGAATGATCTGAACAGGTTGTAATTTCCTGTTTCCAGAAATGAACAAATATAGGGAAGGTAGTTTGCACAATATAGCCACAGAATTTTCATTACTGTTTACCAAATTATGTAAGAAAGTAGTTCTGGTCATACTATCTTATTGCTTGTTTATTTGCTCCTTCCTATTTCCTAACAGAATTTGTGATGTTTATAAAAAATGCATGAAATATAGTATATTTCATTTTATAAAATAGTGATGTCAGGGCAAAGAAAAATAAGGATTAGATAAAAAGATAAAACAAGGGGAAATACAGAGAACTGTGGGCTCTTTTTCTCCATTCATAATGGTTAAATTTCTGCCTACTTAACTCTGGATTTTATTAGACCCGGAAAAAGAGGTGAATTTGATGAATCACAAGATTCTCATTGTTTAGAAAAGAAAAACAAACCAGTAACTCAGAGTAAAGAAATTTGCATAGGAGAAAATTTTTGTTGGAAAGAGACACATCTGCAGGATTTTTTGGGGGGGGGCAGTGATGTCACACTTTGTTACTTTTCTTGAGGTTGTTTGGGCTCTGTCTTATAAATAAAGTGTAACTTATATGTGATGAAGACATCCATCGGCTAATTTCATAGACGTTGTGTCTAATCCATGTATGTTAAATCATTATGAAGTACCTTTATGTGCCCAGTGTTGTTTGGTGCTTAGAGATACAAAGATGAAGAATACTCATTATCATCCATGAGGAAAAGCTAGTTGGGCAAACAGACATTGAAAGACAGTTTTAAAATGACAGTTTCATGGATACTACAGCAGTAATACACACAGAGAAGGGAGCAATGGGCTTACTGAAGTAGTAAGAAGGTTAGCTGAGTTGACCTTACGAGTTTACCATCGAAAGAGGGAGGAGAGAGGCTTTTGAAGGAGATGAACCAGAAGGAGCGGAAGGCATATTCTGTAGATAGTTCTGATGAATTAAGCAACTGAAACTTTCATTCATATCTACATGTTTTCTCTTCACATTTAAAAAAATTCTTTAAAAAAGAGTTGGTTGTTTATGTAAAGAATTATTTTAATTATACTCAATTTAAACTACTGAACTGTGTTGTCCAATAGAATTTTCTGTAATAGGGGAAATGTTTTAGTGTGGTAGCCCACACTGTTGTTGTTAAACCTCTTACTCTGCAGAGAACTCTTCTTCCTTGAATGTGTGTATCTTGGACCTCAATCTCAATTGTAGAAACAGCTTGCTATGTGTGGCCCTGCTGAGCTTTGACACTGTGGCCCTATCTAGAAGGACTGATGACTCTGGAGTCCCCCGAACTAGATAAGTTTTGGGGAATGAATTACCTTCAGATCATTCAACAGATCAAAAATTGCCAGGAGCAGTTTTTGGTCTGCAGTAACTAGGCGTGCCCTTTAACTGTCAGGTACAGCAGGGGCAGGTACAGGGCAGGGAGAGAAGGAGGGGCAGATTTGTTTGTGTCTCAGTCCTATGCAAACCATACAGGGAACATGACACCAGTGAAAAAGGAAACTGAACTAAAACTCTGTGACTGAGGAACTCCTCTCCCTGGGCATGTGCACGCACACACATGCACACACACTCAGGAACACACACAGACATACGTGTACACATCCCGATAACAATATTTCAATCCTTACAGTATCCTTACACAGAACTGCCTATTATTTTATACCTGGGCTCCTAGGGTTCTGTGTCAATCAGGCAGCCCTCAGCTAGTTCCAGGACTTGTCTTTCTGGTTGGTGCTTAGAGAAGGTTTACAAGTGTAATGTGTGCCTTTCTTGTGACTTTCCATCTCTGTTTACAAAATGTTAGATGTTTCACTTTCGGCAAACTCTTCCAAAGGCTTTACTTTGAGTTCATCAATTGAATTAAAAAAATATAGCCCTTACTGAATTTACCTAAAATGATTATTTGGGTATCTTATCATATTGAGATAAAACTGGTATACCTTTGACTTTCTTGCATGTGAAAAAAAAGTGGAAAAAAATTTTAAGAGCAAGGAGTAACCAGAATATTTAAATGTTCTTTTTTTAAGTTGTACTTACTAAATTATCATTGAACTTAGCATTCTTGCAGTGAATATTAAATCATCTTTGAATTAAGTGCTAAGCTTCTGGATTTCACATTGTTACTATATCACTATAGCTATCATTATATTTTGGTTATCAATATTTTTAAGGAAATAAGTTCAGTGCTTAGTTTTTTATTAAACATGCATTTTCAGTTTTTAAGCTCATTGTTGCTAAAATTATGTATTGCAAAAATAAAAACCTATTGTCAATCAATAAAGTATATAATTAGTTGTAGACTCATACCATGTAGTAAATGACAAAACCTTTGTAACGAGGTCTGCTGACCTACTAACCTAGGACTAATCAGCTAATAGAACTGCACTCCATCTCTATTCCTGCATAGTTTTCAGGTTTATCTAACTATAATTTCCACGTGTCTTACTGACTCCTTGCCTTTGTACATCTTGCAGACAGTGTTGAATTAAGTGGCAAAACTGGCTGTTATATTTAAGTGGCTGGCTACAGTATTAGCTTCCAGTGTTTTTCTTCCTGTTACCAACACCAGAGTTAGCCATTTCTTTTTTCCAATGTATATGTATATAAACCAGTACCCTGTAAGCTGTGTTTGAAAGGAAAGCATTAGTTATGTTTCATTTGGGAAGGGCTGGGAAAAGAGAGATGGGTGGTTTTAAATGTAGCCACATTAAAATGAAAACTGCTCATTAATGTACATCTTCCACATTAAGATAACAGCATGACAGGAGCTGGGAGTACAGAGACCCTAAAAACACATCTCAGCTTATTACACTTAAAATGATAATGACAATATTTCATTAAAATGGGAAATCCTAGATACATGCTAAATTTCAGGATGATCCTATGTAAACCAGGAAGGTTCTGGAGAAATAGATGTGTGATTACCCCAACCACTGTTAAAAAGTCAAATGGACATAGTTATTGAGGCTCTCAGACAAATGAGACTGGAGTTCCTGGGATGTGTGTTTCAGAGCCACATGTTTGGGGCTCATCAGTATGTGGCTTATATTAAAGAGATGACATTGGATGCGGTCACCAGTGGGAGTGAATGTGTTCAGGGAAATGGAGAGAGCCAAAGACGATGTGCTGGCTTCACCATCATGGACGGGGAAAAGGTGAGGTAAGAAAGATGCAGAGACTGGAAGTTGAACTCCAATTGCAGAATGGCACTTAGCAGGTTGCAAAGAGTGCAGAAAGTCAGAGATGAGAATATTCAGTAAGCTCTGGCTGTCTGCTAGGAACTTTCACACCCTTGTGTTGCTGCGGAAGAGAAGGTCAAGCTCACCCATGCCCTTAGGCCTGGGCAAAGAACACACCCTCCTGATGCAGGTCAGTTTAAATCCAGAGGGGAGAGCGAAGGGTGTGCCAAACAGGAGAAGGCTGGCCTCCTAAAGGAATTTAAAAAATACTTTCCACAATTTTTTGAACCAAGAAAATACCTTGGTGGACAAGCTGTGAACCATAGACTGTGAATTTGTGATGTCTGCTATATATTAACTTTACAGAAGATATTTCCATGTCCCCAGACAGGGTAAACAAATCCATCAACCACATGGCTATTGAATGGCAGATCCTGGAATAGAGATGCAAGTCAGTGGACTACAGAGCGAGTGATCTTTGCACTGAGCAGACCATGTCCTGAAGTTTCTGAGCCCAAATCTTATTGGAAGTTAACTGATAAATCTAATCATCAAACTGACTCTGTCTGTCTGTTAAGGTAGAAACAAGAAGTATTATTTCCCCCCAGAATATTAAGTTTAAAATATTTTTACCTTACCCAGTCTAAGTTCTAAAAGGAAAATTGAGACATTTTTCTCTTCTCTCTTTTTTTTTTTACTTTCTCTGTAGTTTATTTTTTTCTCTTTATTCATGTATATTTGACATCATTTGTAGTCCCCATGGAATTCCTACCACCAGCTATCACCTCAGTCCCTTGTGCTCTTTCTGCCCTCATCCCAGTCACTTGCATACCCCCCTCCCCAAAGTGTCTCTTTGTATTTTTCACTGCAAGGAGTCCCCTGGCTCTGAGGCCTGAAGGAAACATAAGGCTTTCAAGGGTCACGGATGGAAGAAAAGGTCTAAGAGACATCCAGAAATCTTAAGGGCTGTAAAGTATATTAATGATCCTTTTAACATAACTCTGGGGGACCAAATGACCCCAAAATGTAGCCCATTATTCTTGGAGTGAAATACTCTTTTACTTTCTGATTTAGCTCTAGATTCAGGCTGTTTATAATGGGCATAGGGAGTGTTCTTTTTTTGACTGTACCTCTTGCTTTTCTCATGGAACTCACAGGGGTAGTGGTTAGAATGTTGACTTGAGTCAGCATGCTGATGTGTGGCCAGGCTTGGCCATGTGCTACCTATGCGGCCTTGGTGCAGCTTTTCTAGGCATTGTTCTTTTAATTTTTAAATTTTAAGATAAATATAAAATACCTCCTCCTTTACTTCCCTAAGTGGTTGAGAACCCAGAGTAAATTATTTGGGATCTCATCATCTTTGTGAGATCATGCATGAACACTCTTGAGTGTGAAGATTCTTATTTAAAAGTAAGCCAGGGCCATAGCCGTATGTTGTTGTGGAGAGAGAAAAGGGCAGGCTTAAAAAAAATCTTTGTGAGCAAGGCAGTTGCCAGAGGGCTGAAAGAGAGATGGCTAACTTAGATCAAGAACTTGCAGAAATCATGCTCCAACTTTTTTGTGCTTTAAAATTTCCCAAGTTTTCAAAGGTTATCATGTGTACCCCAGGAGTGAGAACACAATGTGAAGGCAAGGCAGGGGAGGAGATGGGCTTCCTGCCAGCTGTGAGTTTCTTTACTACAAGACTCAGGAAGAGGGAGAGCCATTGTTCTGGAGTTCTTAGTTCATCTGACAACTGAAAGCATGACTGTGGTTAGTATTTCAGTATAAGAGAGAAAGGGTTCTAAAAAGGATTGAATTCTTAAATGGAATCTTAGAGGCAAATGAATAAAGCCAGGGGCCCAAAGAGGGTAATATTCAGTCAATTTGCAGAAGACTGTGCCAACTCTTCTCTCCTAACACTAGGACAAAACTAGGCAAACGGGGTTTATATTATTTCCTTATTTTATAACCAAAGCCTCTGAGGCCATATTGACACAGAGTGATGCTAAGTGGCAGAGTGTAGACTAGAACTTGAGTCTGCTGTCTTCATCTAGTCTTCATGTACCAGGTCATCCAATGTCTGTATTTGCTAAAGCCCTGAGAGGTTAGTGGCTTCTAAAGAGTCACAGAGTAGCAAGCCAGGAACTTCAATTCAGGCCTTCAGACTCGTGTCCCACGTGTTTCACACCATTCTGTTCATCCTGGGGTGAGTATCGGTAGTGGAGAGGTTATCTCACAACTTCCTGCCACTGAGCAGGTGCCTGGTACTCAGCAGGTGGCTTCAGTGTGTGTATTCCACGGCGATGGACGATGTGTCTGCCCAGAAACACGTCACACAGTCTTCACTATCCCGTCTAGTGCTGCTTTGGAGGTTTATCTTTCTATTTCCCTTCTTAAGGGCGCCTGGAACTGAGGAGTAGAAGAGAAATCATTAAATAGCCTCATGCAACAGGTCTGATATGATGACTCAATGGCATGGGGTAGAATCTGAGCGTTTAAGACAAGGAGCTGAAATACTTGTTAAGGAAGAAAGGCTGAAAGATGGTTATTTCTCTAGAGAAAGTATTAAAGACAACTCATGGTCCGCATGATGGAGACACAAAGCAAAGCCACCTTGGTAACTGGCAGCTGATGTAGATCTTAGGTTTTGGTAGATTTATAGGTGGCCTTAAATTTAGGGACAATTTTGTAGCACCTTGGAAATATTTCGATAAATAATGGATCCCTTTGAATATGTAGGGAACAGCAAGTTTCTTTTAAGTAATAACATATAAATGCCTTGCCATGGTGAAAGTAGTAGGTTTTAAGGAGAGAGAGAGACAGACAGACACAGAGAGAGAGACAGAGAGAGAGAATGAAAGAACGAAGATTAGTGTGCAGAGAAATGGTGTTGCTAGAGTTACTATCTCACTGTAGGAGAAAGAATTGATGGACTTGTTAAACTGTGTCTCAACTAAAGTCACTGAGTTGGAATTAAGCAAATTTATTTCTAATTTCTCCTATATTTTACGTCATAGAGAAACCTTTGCAGAAACAGGTTTTCCGATGCTCTTCTTTATGCAAGATTAAGCAGCAGAGTATTTTATTAGGTGAGAATAGAAGACATCTACCACATAAATTCTCCAATGGGATGTTTTATTTTGTTCGAGGACAGCATCCCACATTGCCATAGAAGGGGTGTGTGTGACTAGCAAAGTTTATTCTTGTCAATGTGCTGAAATGTTCTTATTTATCTCTTTACTACAGTGGACACTGCCAATACTGAGCAAGGCACTGGGAAGATGATGGGAATAAATAGGGTTTCACAGTTAGACTTCAGGTGCAGTTTTTATCGTGTGTGCATGTGCTTAGTGTATATTCATATTCAGAGAATCAAGTGACTGCCCTTGATAGTTTCAGTATATTAGATTATAAATGTAGAGTTCTCAGGAGTGAAACATACTGGCACTTTTAAAGAGAGACTACTGTGGGGGATCCCTTCAAAAACACTGATTTGTTTCCACACATGAAGGCAATGGACTTGTGGGAGAGACCAGCCTAGGAGGAGAAGATGTGGGTTCAGATTCTGACTCATCTTTACCAAAGTCCAGGCAATCTGGGAATCAAGATTTCTTAGAAAGTGGGACTTGAAGAGAGATGGTCTGCAAGGCCTCTTCCAGCTCAGATATTTGCCTCTGTGATTCATTCTGATGAATGGAGAACAAACTGTTAATTGTTTTGCAAGTGACCATCCTTTCTATGGAATTTTAGAGCTGAAAGAAACCTTTATACTAATCTTAGATGAGTGCAATGATTAAAGCTGTACATTTAGTTTTCTTAGAACTGAGTCTAGATGCAGGTAATTAATTTCTAGCCTAGTTTTTTTATTCCAATCACTTCACCATCCTCCTGCAGTTATTGAGCACTTGTCATATGTAAGAACCTGTGTTAAGACACCACAGGCATCAGGAGGCATAAATCCAGTCCTATTCTCGAGGAGAGTGTATCTAACAGGGGAGAAAAGACCATCTCGGGCAGGTGTTAACACAGAGCCTACCGGTTGTGTCTCTTGTCTTTGAAATATCCTCCACTCTAGCTTTTAGTGACATTATCCTCTTGAGTGTTGTTCTAGATTCCCAGCAGCCTTCCTGGACTTTATGAAATCATGTTTAAAGTGAAAAAAAAAATCTATGTTTGGAGAAAAGAAAGGTTTCATTGCTTCCTTCACACCATCTACTCTTTAGCTCTAAATTCCAGCTGTCCCAGGGCTGGAGACCTGTGTAGGCAGTTCTGCTCCACCTGGCAGTGTCAAGTCCTGTTTCTTTTCAATCCCTCCAAAGAAGATTCCTTCTTAAAGTGCGTCTTGTTTACATTATGGTGTATGAGATTAGGCCAAAAATTAACCCTGGTTCTTAACTTTTGGAAATACGATATAACCAAGTTGAAAAGTGGGAATATTTGCCAACATACCTTTAAATGTCATACATGTTCCTCTCCCTAGGTGATTGTATCCTTTCTTGTGATGTTGATGTCCCTTTATATACCAGTGGGTTTCCTATCCCCTTGTGTCCCATGCAGAATGCCAGGGACTAGTGTGGCCTCCCTCCCTCCCTCCTTCCCTCCCTCCCTCCCTCCCTCCC
>JAGFMF010011802.1:780617-825347 GCA_019455555.1 Galemys pyrenaicus | reverse complement strand
CCTCCCTCCCTCCCTCCCTCCCTCCCTTCTTCCCTCCCTCCCTCCTGTCAATGAATCATCAAGTCCTAACCCTGCATTTCTCTCAAACACATTTTCCCTAGTTAAGCCATTATTATCTCCCCCATAGACGTCCCTCCTGCTGCCTCCTCCAAATCCCTTGCAGTACTTCGATACTTTCTCCACCCTACTGGTGTCTCAAGGGCAAGGTGTAGGGAAGGATCTACTTTAGGGCACAGTCAATGGGTGCTGCCTTCATTGAAAAGAATTGGAGGAGAAGAATAAGTCACCCCCCCAAACAATGCTATCGATACTTTGACCTGTAGATTGTTTTGAGCTGAAGTCAGTGAGGACCCAGCTGACTCAGGAAGGATTTTTTTACCTGTCCCTTAACTGCTTGAAGTAATTTAGATGGAGGACCTGTTCTAGGAAGTGAGTGAGGTGTCTCTACAGTTAACTGAATAGAGCATGAGCTAACTCTGGTAGACTTGGGGTTGAGGGACGTGCTTGTTCAAATTCCTCTGTCCCTTCATCTCTGCATGGCATTGGAAATAATTATCTACCAAACGTTTGCTTTTCCTACCTTCCTATAATTGTCTTCCTTCCCTTTAAAGTCCAAGACCCTACCCCCTTCTCCCTAGCACAGGATGGCATTCAAAACCCAATTACCTGGTTCCCTGACAGTTTCATGTCTTTGTGGGGCTCCCATAGGCATGAAATTAAAACTTCCTCCTGCTAATCTGCTTTATGTCAATCTAATTAGACCTAGACCTAGAAAATTTTTCCTCCTCAACACAAATGAACAACAAAATCTATTAAAAGTCAGTCTATTTTATTACCAATATATATTGACAATTCTAAACAATTTCAGTAATAAAGTGCTAAAATTTTCAGTGGCCTAAGTTGTATACAATTGTTACAGCTGCTGTTGAATTTTAATAATTAATATAGAAACTTTAAAGTAGCCATTTGTGTTCACTTTTTCACTTTACTTACACTTTAATAAACATAAAACTCTACCTCAGAGATCTCTCAGCCACACAGCAGGACACTGGCAGGGGTGAACTCATAAATTCTCATTTTTGAGAGTTGAGGACTCAGGAGCAGGAGGAGTTCACTGTAGTTGTCCATCAGTTGTGGTTTGTATTTCCAATCCTTTTGTCATTACACATTCAAGCATTTCAACAGAAGATCCAAATTCAACAATGATGGCACAGTGGTTAGAGAGATGAAGAGACAGAAGTTGAGTTACTTCCATTTTACTATTCAATGCGATCATATTGATACCTTCATTATAGGCTTAACCTTTAAAACAGCCAAACTTTGGTATGTGAACTTTTGTTTCTACATGCTGTAATTTACTCAATTTAAGTGTCTTTAAAATGAAAGTAGGTTTTAAAAACTGTTACTCTAAAGCTAAATAGTTCCTGAAAATTATTATTGAAAATAATTTTGTTCTATAGAGGAAGAGCATGTTGACAATGTCCTATCTCAGCTCCACACGGTAGACATGTTCCAGAGCAACCCTAATATAAAATGGGTTTCCTTCAGTGGGTCCTCACCTGCGTGCTCAGAAGACTTTTATAATAAGTCCCAATTTCAGGTACATGTGACAAAAGTTATTAAAGGGTTTTTATTTTACAAGAAATGGGGAATAAAATAGTAATAATACCAAGGGAAAGAGAGGGATACAAATCCGCAAATATCCTACCAGATCTTCTGAGCAATGGTGTGTTGAGAGCTGGCTCTGAGTCAAGTGAGATGGCTCCAAAGGAAGAGAGAGCCCAGGACTCACCTCTCTGGTTTTATAGCCAGCCTAGCTGCTTAACTCCACCCTCAGGTCCCAGTGATCCACTCTTCAATAATCATCTTATCGGATTTGTGGTTCTGGAATACTGGTGGTCTGGAGTGGGGGTTGGAGTCTATAAACCTATCTTCAGGACTACCCTTCTCCCTAACAGACAGACACAGAGTCTTAAAATACCTAGGTCTGATTCTTGCTTAAAAATACTGGGTTCAAACCCTCATGGTGAACTGCAAGGTCACCCATGGTCTGACTCCTGCCTGCCTTGGGTCACTTTCCCTCCACCTCCCACTGCTAACTGCCAGTTGCACCAACTTTCATTCACTTCCTATGTGCTAAGTTGCTTACTGCCTCATAACAACCCCCCCACCCCCCCAGGAACTACACACCCCTACTCTTTGCCTGAGTCCTTGTTCTCATTTGCATCTCAGTGCACATGCCTCTTCCCGGGGACACTGTTCCCAATGCTGAAGTCTCCCCTCATACAAGCAACTTGTACTTAGCACTACTCAGGGTTGCTAATCATACATATGATGGATCAAGGTCAGTCCCCTGAGCCAGCCTCTGTGTAGCCTGGGAGCGTGTAGACGCAGCCTATCTGCGTGGCACAGGAGAGGACACTCTGGAACAGGCCTTTTTTTAAGGTCCTAGTTTTGCTATTTTTTTTAACCCACAGGGAAGCAGGTCCAGATTGCAGACTCCCGTGTCCTGGAGGATGATTGGCTGGTGGCTCTGGCTCGCCGCCAGCCCCGCTCTCTTACTCTGCAGCGCTGTCGACCTGCTGGCCGAGCCGTGACCCACCATGGGCTGAAGAGACTTTTCCAGCACTGCCAGCATGTTCTTCAGGTATCAGTAGCTGCCTTATCACAGAGTGCCTTAATCACTTTCTACCTGCCTTTCTCTCACTCCCATATTTCTTTTGCGTAGGATTGTATTAAACATGCAATGGGTTGAATGATACATTCACTTGGCTTGAAAAGTGAAATTGTCCTAAAAAGATATCCTTTGACAACTTTCTCTATCACTTATGTTGCACTGGTTTGCTTGGGCTGACATACTAAAGTAACAAAAACTGAGTGGCTGAGGCTACAGATTTAATTTGTCTGACAGTTCCGGAGGCTGGAGGGCTGAGATCAAGGTGCTACAGGGTGGCACGTTCTGAGGGCTGTAAGGGGGTCTAAGACTCTCCTAGGTTCTGGAGGTGTGCTGGGAATCTTGGCACTCCTTGACTTGTATAAACTGCCTTCATCTTCACCTAGCACTCTGTGTGTTGTGTGTCTGTGTGTGTTGTGTCCAGATTTCCTCTTTCTATGATGACACCAGTCATATTGGATTAGGGGGGCCACCCCAATGTAATTGCATCTGCAATAAACCTATTCCCAGGTCACATTCTAAGGTAGTGGGGATAAGATTTCAAAATATGAAGTTTTGGAAATCAAACTTGCCCATAAAGGTAACCCACATAATATTTTAATGTTTGACAGGACATTCATGCAGATGAAAAGCATTTTACAATTATCTGAGCATAGAACTTAGCATATACAGTCAAGGTAATTTTTTGCACATTTCAATATGCACTGAGTTTCTTAGTGCAATTACCAGTTTATTGAAGAAAGATGAATTTGCTTTGTTTTCTTTGGAAATTTACTGAGAATTGTTCATGACTTTAGAGAATCTTATCATTAACAGCAACACTGAACATTGTATTTGTGTCACCAAGACAACACATCGAAAAGAGTCTTCATTTATAGAAAAATGTCAGGCTTCTGCACATGATCTGGAATATGCTTTTTATTTTATTACGTAGTTTGTTTTTTTCTTTCTGAGGTAGAAAGGAAATAAAATTTTTTCTAATCCAGGTTCACAGATATTTACTTCCAAAATATTATGGAAAATACACACAATATATATGTGATATACATAAATTTACCTATCTGTGGCATCTGGAAGGTGTAGAGCATAATGCTATTATAATACACTTTGAAATTCTATTACCTTTAAATTCCTCTTAAGATTGTTAATTTTTTGGTAGTCTCTCATCATTTTCATATAATTGCTAAGGATTCTGTCTGCTCTGCATGATTTTGTCCCCAAGGTTCCAGATATCTAAAATTTTAGTTAAGGATTTTTAATGTAGGAAATATTCTTGGGAGTTGGAATACAATGACACATTAGAACAGTTAAGTTCTTTATTTAGCATACACACTAATTCACATATTTGAAAATTTCAGTCTGAAAAGGCTTTAAAAAAGAGTTTTGCGTATTTGAATAGTGTTTCCATTCTTTTTTTTAAAAAAAGGTTTATTTATTTATACATTCAAGAATTGGGGTACGGGCCAGGGGTGAGAGGATTCACCAGAGACAGAGTGGGGAGCAGAACAGGCAGATTGACTGAAATACTCTGCTGAGGGGAGCAGAGACTGAGGCAGGAGACTTCTGCTGCGTCATGTGAGTCCCCTCCCTGGCTGGGGGTTGAACTTGTGCGGCAGTAGCTGTGAAAGCCCACAGGTCAGTGCTCAACCCTTTGGGCCACCAAGGAGGTCCAGTGTTTCCACTTTTTGAGTTCACAGATTAACAGTTGAGCAGGACGGAGGCTTTCTACTCTCTGTTGACATTCATGGATCAATTGGTGTGCAAATATTGGCTTCTTTCCTGCTATAATAACAAGCAAATGGCAAGTTCCAGAACAGCAAAATTATGAAATACTCCAAGGGGTGTGTGTGTGCGTACATTTAGAATTCTCTTCATCCAGGGAAACAGCACATAGTAGGGGCTTCGTAAACATTTAATCAAGAACCACAAACTTTTTTTATAGCTGGGAGGAACTTTAGGAGTTACCTAGGCTATTCTATTTGTGTGTCACCCACCTTTTTCAACTGATAATACTGAGGCCCACAGAGATTAACTGAATTGCTGTGACTATTCATACCCTTAGCCTATTTTGAGGATCTTATCAAGAAATCCTCTTCCATTTTTATATGAATATCTTTGAGGACTTGACTTGTGAGTCACCACATAATTTCAGGGAACATCACCTTCAAGAACTCTTTGCTTTTTTAGCACTTTGATTGTCTACTTCAAGTATCATGGATTATTAAATGATCAGGCAGATCATTCCTTAAACTACATTATAAATGACCCATGAAATAAATATCTTGTAAAACTCAGATCTGGGGATATTTGTCATTGTTTTGACTAATTTGTTTGTCTTCACTTTATGGAAAGTATGATCATGCTTTCTTTTTACCTTTGCTGCTAGGAAATTCAGACTTAGATTTAAACAGTTCAGTAGGACATTGGATATTTTGACTTATATTTTGTAAATTGACCTAATCTTTGACCTCATTTTATATTTCCTTCACTTTTTCCTGGTTTGTTTTGATTTTCTATCTTCTTTATTTACATTTTATTGAGCTGTGTGTATTTTAAAGTTACACTAAAGCAATTAGTTGTTTAAACAACAAGCAGGGTTTACTTGGAATCAAAACAACAGAAGAGCAGGCAGAGAGCCACAAGCAATTTTTAAAAATCTCATTCTACCACTAATCTGGGTAGCTTCTGGAGACCCAACCTCATAGTTCCACAAGAAAAGGAAACAATAGGACTTGTAAGCCATGTTGGGTCTTGTAGTTTGCTCATTCATGCATGCTTGGGTACTTGCTAATCTCATTTAAATAGGATTATTAATATTAATGTTCACAGATCCTTTTCAACATTATCCTTAATAATCTTCTTTGGATCTATTATGCATTGCATACCAGAGTATCTGAGTTTCTGTCAATTGATGTGCTTTAGAGGTTGTGGTGAGGCAGGCTTAAAGGATAGAAAATCCAATTAGCAGCCTTTTCTTTTTTCCCTTTGGAAAAAAAATCAAAAAACATTGGGACCCTACAAGGTAGGAAAAAGATAACAAAAATTAAGAGTTCACTTAAGTTTTAAGGTCTCTAGAGCTAAATGGGAAAAGATATGATGGTATTTAACAGTGACATGTAGAGAGTATCTTAAAATATGTATTACGACAAATTAACCAAGAATTCTCTCATGCAGGAGAGAACTGGGTGGGATCTTTAGCTTAAATGTGACTTGAAAATTATACCATAGTATGACTCAAACTCAGAGATGGGCCATGCTTGATTATTTCCTTTTATAAGTTCTATAGTCCTTGTTATACTTGTTAAAGATAGACGTATGTCTGTGTGTCATCTGTATTTTAAATAAGAATTTAGTCAACATCCCAGCCAATCATATTGTTTATTAAGGATTTTTAGCAAACTGAGAAGACCAATCCAAAGATTGTTTGAAGAGTAATCTCAAAATCTGTTAGATGATTTCAATTGTTTTCTTTACAAGTTAGTGGATTCTAATCCTAAAAATTAAGACTAGAAATGTTGATGTGAATCAAGCCAATGACATTAATATTTTGGTCAGAAATCTGTATATTTTGTTTTTTAACTATTCAAATTTTAAGAGGATTTGGTTTATTAAAGTCACAGATTATCCTTATTATTTTAAAGTATGTGACTGAAAAAGTGATTTAAACATGTAAATTGAGATTTGTATTCTAATCGGAGTCCTGTTTTTTCTTCTTCTTCATGCCAAATACGGTAAGAAAGTGACAGATTAGTGTAACTCAATTACTCACCAGTATGCAGGTTTATGCTTAATTTCTCAGTGCTGTTTCCTTTTTGGCACCATCTGTCTCGTTTTCCCTGGATGTTCTGTGTACTTCACACCTGTGTTTCTTCATACAGTTCCACATACCCACTGTCTTCTGTCTTCTTGAAAAACTCAACGTTTCCATAAAGACAGGGTAGAAATGGCGCCTTGGCTGACATCTCCCTGGCATACCCGTCCCCCACAATGTTGTGCACCAAACCCTTCTACAGACAGTATTTTCTGCATCTTTTGTTGCATTCTGTGCTTGATGCCCTGAAATGAGTGTGTGACTGTCAACTGAGGTAATGCACAGATCACGACTGAGGACATAATAATCACTTAATACATGTTAAATTGAGCTAAAGTAATGAGCTAAATAGCAAACCATTTATTACTCAGCCAATTCTTAATTCAGATCCTATAAAATCATAAGGATTTGAAAGATAATCTAGTTCTGTCATATTTTGTGTTCTATGGAGAATTTAATTTGAAGAAAGGTTTCTATAATGGAACACATCATGAAAGTCACTGATTCTGGACAAACTTTATTTTGAGATAAGTAACTAAAGATTTTCTTAGTAAAAAAATTAAATTACTCTTAAGAAGTTAAATGAGTCAACAATATGGGTTAAAAAAAGTGCCAATATGCTATGACTTTTTCCAGTTTGCCAAGGTCCTCACCACTCCCCATAGTTTCCCAATGCAGAGGCCAAGTATCAAGAGCGGCACTAAAACTCAAACTTATGACTCTGGCATAGCATGGTAATACACCTGGCCTTCTCCATTTATATTACTTGCCTGTCACTGAAGGCAATTGAACTTGAAGCTTCAGGTCAGCAATAGATGTGCTTCTATGAGGTGTTATGGGGAAAATGTTATTTACAAGTCAAACTCCATTTGAAATGCATGTAGTTTGCTATACAGAGGAATCAACTGTAACTGCAAGCTAATTCTTATACATCAAATAAACACACTTGATTATATTTCTTTTGCTTTGACAAGAACTGTGTCTTGCTTTTCCATATTAAATAGTCCTACTAAAATTCTGTTAAACTGTCTTCCTTTTATAATTATGACATTTACTTTTGCACAGGGAAGCTTGGGCTCTGTGTGCTTGTTTTTATTTTGCAAGTTATCTCTTTGTTTGGCTTTCTTTTCCTGCATGGATAAGATCATACTGCTTATACAATTTTTATCATGAAATAAAACTGTTACCAAGACGAGTTGAAAACCAAACAACATTAAATTAATTTTCTCCAGGAACATGGTGAACTCATTAAAGCTGTAGACTCAGATATTTTTTCCCCTAGAAAGTTTTATTTCTTGTACATAGTTTTTAAAAACAATTTTATTGGCATATAAATTTCATATAAAATTTACTCATGGGAAGTTTGCAATTCACTGATTCTTGCTTTCAAAACATTTCTATCATCCCCAAAAGTTCTTCTGTGTTCATCTGCAATTAATCCTGCCTTCGACCTCCCCACATCCCAGCCCTGAACCAAAATATACATATAAGAGTCAGGACTTCAGCCTCAGGTAGATCTTCGGCCTTCTCCATTCCTTCATTGTAGAAGTCATCACATCCCCCACCAGTGCCTCTGGCTGTGGTTGTCACTGCTACTTCAAATGGAGTGAGTCCCTTTTCTCAGAAGCGCACCAGCCCCCTAGCCTGGCAACCCCTGCCTACTGAGCTGGTGAAGTTGGGACTAGTTGGGACTGAGGGGAGTGGTTGGAGATGCTCCGGGTAAAAATGCCCTAGACAACACACTTCCTATTTGAGGCTGCTTTTTAGGCAGAAAGGCTCCACAGATAATGTTTACATTTGCTTTTGGGAAGAGAATATATTGACTTCTCCAATCTACTGTAGTCAAAATTCTCATCTTTTTAATATATATTTTTTTATTTTCTGATTTCCTTCTCAAGAGGTCAATGGCCAATTAATTGGATTCTGTGTTTTGTAACTGTTGTTCTTTTTAATTTTATCATCTTCATCTGTTTTTCTTCTGGAGCTTTTTAAGTTGGTCTCTGATCTCCCAAGTTCTGTTTTTCTAGTTGGTTCCATTACATTAGTTCTGCATTGTATCTTCTTTTCTGCATGGCCATTGAGATGGGTTTTAGGTAGTTGTGGCAATATCAGTTGCTTTACATTTCTTTTGTGCCCTTACTGTTTACCTTTTACTTTTAAAATTTTTAAAAAAAGATTTTATATATTTATGCAGCTAAGAGCTGGGGTATAGGCCAGAAGTGATGGGGGAGAGGGAGTGAGAGGATTCACCAGAAGCAGAGTGGGAAGCAGAACAGGCAGATCTATTGAAATACACTGCTGAGGGGAGCAGCAGGTGAGACAGGAGAGGTCTGCTGCACCATGTAGGTCCTCTCCTTGGCAGAGGATCGAATTCACACTGCATTGGCAATAGAAGCCCCACAGTGAGGTGCTCAACCCCTTGAGCCACTAGGGAGGGCCCACTACTTACATTTTAATATCAGCCTTGCACCTCATTTATGTTTTTAACACTCCCCCCTTAATTTTGTGAAGTTATTTTTTTTTTTGTTTTTGAAACTAGAAGTGCTACCTAATTGTTTTTTTGTGTGTGTGTGTGTGTCATCAGAATTATAAGAATAGTTTTTTTTTTCTGAATGTTTGGTGATGATACCCTTTGATTTTCAAATGCTGCCTGCATGTTATATAATTTCTGATTATTCAACTTTGAACAGGAAGATTGGTTCTTTATACAGCTGATAGGTCCCACATATTCTATTTGGATTCCCTCATTGTCCACCAACAAGAATGTCAGAATTCTCTTTCATGACATAAAATGGAGGTTAAACAGATGTACAAAGCCATAACATTTTAGTTTTTAGTGTCTACAAGTCATTTTTTCAGTTCAACATCACTTTATTGAGATAGGACCACTTCTGTTCCATTGTTTGCTTTTTTAATTATGAGGTATTATGTTGGTATATTTACTACTAAAATATTTGAATCAGCAGGTAGCATTTGCTTTGTTAGAGGTAAAGCATGGGTAAATTCAGTCTCAAAGGTGGATTGATTCCTTCTTCTGCCCCACACACTTGACTTTAAACATTATCATGGCCAAGTTTATTTATTTACTGGGAGTTGTAGTTTCCAAGAAAATTTAGTCATGAAATCTTAAAAAATCTTAAGGATTTACCATACAGAGGAAGATCTCAGGCACTATGTCTTGAAAGAAATGACAGATTTTGATTGTGTGATTCTGTTAACTGATTCAGTGCTTACCCACATCCTCTCATTGTCCCATATCTATGTCTATTTCAGCATGAAAAGTGGAACATAACTATTTGGTATAGTGATCTCTAAAATCACTATAAAATTAGAATGACATCCCAGTACTTACTTGTCTGACAATCCAAAACAAAATTTAGAAAAAAGGAAAGAAAAACCTTCAATATATTTCTGAGGACAGTATTTATTCTGGAAATTTTAAAGACTTTTTTTTTTAATATATAGCTGTTTATATCAGCTGAGCTGCTACTTCAATGGTTTTTCCCTTTCACTCTCCATTTGGCTTTTTAATTAATTAAGTAATTAATTAATTAACTAACTAGCTAACATATTTTTACTCCTAAAAGTAAAGGAAAGAGCAGAACTATAATAGTTGGCTTGATTCTGGCAGTATAAAATATATGTCCTGGAGGGATATCAAAGAACTTCTGGTACTTAAAAAACTTAGAAAAACAAAGAGACCCAATCATATCTTAGTATAACCCTTTTATGTTTCATGAAGAACTAATTCCTTCCAATCATTAGAAAACATCATTGATATCATTAGTAAATATGCCCACCCTTTGGTATTTTAAAGTAAGGAAATTAGTAACCTGCTATTAAGTGCTAAAAATACCCAAATATTGACTAAACTGATAAAATGTTTTTGTGTTCTGAAGGATTTTTTATGACCTTTAAGATTTTTAGCTTAAATTGTGAAAAGTATTTTCTGCTCCAACTTACGAAGAAATATCCTGTAGTAGTATTTGCTAGAATTATGAATCTCAAATTTTAATATATGCCGCTTCTAAAACTAATTTGCATATGCATCTCTGAGGATTCTGTAAAAATGCAGATTCTCAGTTCCAACAAGCTCCCTGGTGATATACATGCTGCTATTTTTTCACAAAAACACCACCAAACTCCTAACTAATGACCCAAACACTTCTAATGTTAAACAGTCATCTGTGATCATTCCTACTTTCATGCATTCATATTCCAACCACTTTTTCTAGTTCAGGATTGTTGGTGACTGGCGTCCACTCCAAGGGCGCAAGGTGAACTAACCTGGAGCAGGACACGCTTCCATCGCAGAGCCGCTCACACACCTGCACACTCAGACTAGGACAACAGAGCCACACCAGCGAGCCTGCCAGGCATATCTCCCAGGGGGGGAGGAATCAAAGTCCTGGGGAAAAGCCCATGCAGGCTTGGGGTGAACCGCAAACTCCACTTAGTGACTGGCAGGGCTTGGCGTATTTTTTCTCATCGAACATTATGACACAACTTTGAATGAAATAATGTTATGTGAGGAACTATTGTATATAAAATTTCCTTGTGGCTGCTCCACTGCTCCCTACAAGATTCTTGCTCAAGCCCTAAATTTTACCCGAATAAGCAATTCGTGACTGTCCATTCCATCCTAATAAAACAATGTGCCCCAGCTAATCCAACTCCATATTTCAGTCATCAGGTTTCTTAACATTCATTTGGACCACTGTTTTCTTATTCTGTTTCTATTTCTGCTGTGGCCCATCTATCATGGTAACTAAGGTTAAGCACATTATATGTGTTAAATAAATAAATAGATGTACTATATGAATTAAATAGATTCAATACATATTTTCATATTAAAGGTTTTCAATATAATTTTTAAATTAATATTAGGGAGTGGTTACATGCATTTTCTGTTTGCATAAGGGTATGAGACCATCCATATATTCTAAAAATAACATGGAGATTGTTGCTTTTTTTTCACACATTGAAATTTTATTTATTTAATAATATCCTTGTTTACATTTTTACAATATGGGATTTAGAGACCATTTCTTAAGTAAGACAGAATACACAAAGTTATGTTTTGATTTCAACTATAAAAATTTCTGTAACTATGTAGAGGACAAGATGCATACATGCAGAAATAAAAGTAATTTTGTGAGGGTGGTGGATTTGTGGTCTTACTATTATTGTTTTTATAAATTTTAATGTTGTAGCTTTAATTAAAATATATAAAGTGGTCTCTAAAATATATATAGGATATATACATATATGCATATATAATTTACTTTCTCATGAGACTAGTAAAACTGTTGGTCTCCCAGGAAAACTGTAATAATTATTTATTAAGCAGTATACTTTCCAGTAACATTGAAATACTCACTAATAAATGTATATAAGAGAACAGGAAGTGTAGTTTTAACTAAGGGTTGATAGGAAGCTTGGAAGAATTGTTCTTAAAGAAGTATTTATCTTAATCTGACTATGAACTATGGAGCAGGCATTGTTTCCTGCATACAGACAACAAGGCTTAGAGTTGGAATTGAGACTGTGTTTCCATCAGCAATAGATGGGCCATTTTGAGTAGGATGGTAGAGTCCCATTAAGATATAGTTTGCTACACTGAAAATATTAAATGGTACATATATTTATGTATTGGATTTACAGGTGGCTCTTAAATAAGTACTGGTTTATTGAGACATAACTTACAAACCATAAAATTACCCCCTTTGGAAGTGTACAGTTCAGTGATTTTTAGTATACTCACTGTGTTGTACAATCATCAGTACTGTCTGAGTTTAGAACACTTTCATCACCCTAAAAAGAAATCCATAGCCATTAGTAGTCACTCTCCATTTCTTCCTCCACCCACTAGCAATTACTAATCATTCTTCTCTATGGATTTCCCTATGCTGATGTGCCTGTCATTTAAGTGGAATAATACAGTGTAGTCTTTCATGTGCAGCTTCTTTCACTTAGCACGTTGTCAAGGCTCATCCACAGTGTTGCATATGTGGACACTTCATTCTTTATGTCTGAGTAATTCTATCCCATTGATGTATCACATTTGGGTTTTCCATTCATCAGTTGATGGACATTTGGGTTTCCACTGTAGGAGCCAAACAGATATATATCTGTTTTCAATTCTCTTGGCACTATAATCTAAGAATTGTTGGGTCATATAGTAATTCAGTATTTGATACTTTGAAAGAATGTTTGTTCTCTCAAACCACTTCAGATTCTTTTCTGAAGCGGTTATACCATTTTACAAACCCATTACTTTCTTTAATTTGCTTAGTCTTCTATAGTAAACATATATTACCCTAATAATTAGAAAAATGTTATTAAAGACTGTGAACCCTCAATCTATGGATCAGAGGCCTATTACAACAGGCTTTTAATCTATTTGGGTACAATCTTTGTCTTTAAACTGAATGACCTCTGTCTTATGCTATGTGAAAAGCATTGTTAAAAAATGGAACATATTCTTAGGTGGTGGAAAGAATCTGCTCCTGATAATTTTAGCAAAAATAATTGAACTGTTGGGAAGAGGTTTGGACTAAGTGTCCTTTAAAGGACTGTCTGTGTAAATTATTGAGTTCCTATCCTGTTACACTTACCTGTGAAAGTACAGTATGACCACCTCTTCTGAAAAGGTCACTGAGAGAAAGAAGGGGGAGAAGAAGGATGAGAAAATCAGTGTGAGTGAAAAAAATCCATTTTTGAACATTAGGGATATCTATCTATCAATCATCTGTCTGTCCCCATATGAGTATGTATATGTATAATTAGACCTGGTAAGTTAGATATAGAATTTTGTCATGTGGAGTTGTGATTTGCTTAAGTGAATATGATCTACATGTAAAAGATTGTTTCTGAGTTGCATGAGGAAAACTACAAAACAATGTAAGCTTTGAGTTCTTGTCAATCACAATTACTGAGTAGGGTAAATTTATGATAATCAATTAATATAAATTTTAGGGGCCAGTGACAGTGCTATGCTAGTCATGTTGAATGGTGAGGCAAAAGGAAAAATTAGAAATACTGATCCTGTTTTTATTGAAAGTTTTGTAATTTTGCTCACTATAAATTTCATTTGAATTGGTTTTATTTAAAAAAATTACATAACTATTATGTCTCTTGATAACTTAAATTTTTCATCCATGGGAAATGGTTGAAAACCCTTATCTTAGACCCCACTCTGACTTTGGATAGATTTAGAATTCCTAAGGTAAAGGAGGTAGGAAATTTAGTGGAAATTTATTCATGGAGAAACTGAGTCGTGGACTAGATCATTTGATATTATACATTGATAGTCAGAGTGACTAACTGAGAACCAGAAGATTAACTCATAACTACTATTCTTTGTATCAAATCAGTAAGTGATCCTCCCTTGTTATATATTTACTAAGGTTTGATACCTTTACCTGAATTCCCATTTCATATTTTTTATTAGAAAAACGAGCTATTTCTCTAACTTTCAATAATGTGCCTAATTTTTTTTAACACTTACAAAGTGGACAAAAATTTCCCAACAAACACTATCAGTTTTATCTTCATTCATGGCCTTTCAAAATTTTCTGGAGAAGTACTCTATTTTTAAGCCCAGGAGAGGAACTGATATTACAATGGGATGAAATTTTCTGCATAATTCTTTAACTCCTCTTTAAGCAATAAGGGGTAAAATCTCCCTGTCTCTCTCTCATGAATGTCTTAGAAATTTTCAGTTTGAAAATAACATGGTCATAAGAGCCAGAGGAATATAAAAATTTCTGTGCATGAAAATGTTTGTCAACCCCTACTAGAAAAACAGCACATCCTGGAGCTATTATTGGCATGACAAACAGTGAGTGACATTTGGGGTTGATGCTGTTTACCCTCTGATACTGCTGGAATGAGTTTACGTCACATACAGGAGTTTCTAAGAGGTGACTCCGTCTGGGCTTGCCAATAATCATTTGTTTGTTCTTTATTATCATGATGAAATAAAATCTTCACTATCTGTTGTTCATATCAGTATGAGAGCAGGAAATCTATATATGGGAAAAGACTGTCATTTTAGCCCAGCTTTCTCCAAAGTTATCCCTTGAGAGTAGCTATGAAAATGGTTTCTTGGGGACATAAATTGGGAATGTTACATACTAAATGCCAGTCTTGGAGGTACACACTCATTAGCACAGAAAGTCTCTGAGAAATCTTGCGGGGGGGGGGTGGGGAGGTTGGGGGGGGAAAGGCCTATATCTAGTGTTTGATTTAACCCAGTTTTGTCCAAAGTTTGTTATAGAACNGGGGGGGGGGGAAAGGCCTATATCTAGTGTTTGATTTAACCCAGTTTTGTCCAAAGTTTGTTATAGAACCTCCTGTTATTGCTTTGAAGCAAATTGTCCCTGTAAGGTGTTAGTGAGTAAACCCAGGTGAGCAGTCTTAGGAGAAAAGTTCAGTTGGAGCTGGTTGCCAGGCGGGACTCCATAGAAAGGGGAGCCATGCGTGCTCCTGAGGCCTTGGGAGTTTATATAGGGGTTATGGTGCCGGCGTGAAGGTAGTTTGGAAGAACAACCAGCTGAAATGCTGAAATGTACATACAAGGAAATGAGAATACGGGGTCTTTTGCCTCCTGGATGCCACTGGCAGAGTGTAATGGTCAAGGTACCCATATGACCCCCAGCCTGGTCTGACCCAACAGTCCCAAAATTTAGAGGCATTAAACAATTATCATTTTATATCTCATGATTTATGTGTGTTGAGAATTTGGGGAGGACCCACCTGTGTGGTTCTGGCTGGGAGACTCGCAGTTAGGCTGGCACTGGTGCTAATGGCAGGTGGCAAAGCAGGCGAGGACCAACAGGGCTTCTCTCATGTCACTGTGAGCCTTTTGTTTTTTAAATAAAGATTTATTAATTTGTGCACACAAGAATTGGGGTACAGGCCAGAATTGCAGGGGGGGAGAGGATTCACTAGAGACAGAGTGGGGAGCAGAGAAGGCGGATTAACTGAAATATACTGCTGAGGGGAGCAGTGGGTGAGGCAGGAGAGATCTGCTGTGCCATGTGGGTCAGCTCTGTGGCTGGGGATTGAACTCCCTGCAGTGGCTGCCAATAGCTTCCCAGTGCTGCAACTTAACCCCTTGTGCTACTAGAGAAGCCTAATACCTGTGATCCTACTCCTTGGAGGGTAGCTTGTAGTTCTTCACAGAACGGCTACCTCAGGGAAGTGGACCTATTCCATGTAGTTCAGAACCAGGTTGTGTGGACTCTCTTGGCATTTAAATATCTGGACTGGAGCATGTTCAGACAGGATCTACTGCAAGTAGACTATGTTGGAATATCTTTGCCAAGTAAGTTGGGTCTTTTTCAAACTGAATGTCTTCCTGGAGGTATAATGAAATTTATCAACATCAATTAGCATAACAACAAATGGCTGGTGTTTCCTAAACCTCCCAAAGCTCAAATTCCTGTCCAAGGTCTACATCTAGGGCAATTCAAACTAAGACACACCATTGTTAAGAATAAAAAGTACTTGTACACAGGAAAATCTGCATATGGCACTGTGTGAATGCCAGTTGCATGGGGGAAACGCAGGGTTTTTTACATACAAAGAAGAAGAGATCATGAGCAGATTGTCAGAGAAAAGAAAGGGCTTTGTTACATGAATAGACAGTAATTTATCCAGAAGACCCAACTTAAGGACAATGTAACCCAGCAGGAGGTGACTCCTAAAATACCATTTACTAGATTTTCAAGATTTGAAAGCTGTGGGATCAGATGGAAGTTAGCTCTTAAGACTAAAACCATCACCTCAGAAATGGAAAGCTGGTTGATATGTCTGTCTCTCAAAACTTGGCTGCATGGTCAGAGATTTTTTTTCCCATCCAATATGTTCTCCATACATGTTTATGTTCAGGCTGTCTAGCATAAGGAGGAGAAACACATTCTAAAAATAATGAACAAGTTTCTATCTAGGATCTCATTCTTGTGTGAATCATATGCTTAAAGTAAAAGAGGGCACCTCTCCTCAGAAATAAATACTACCAAATTAGAATAAAATCTTTGAACTTAAAGAAGTGGCTGTTAAAATTTAATTGACTTTAAGTCAAGGTACTAGAAATTCCTTCTTACACTAGTGATGAATTTTTTATTGATAATATCATAGAGCGAATTTAACAGCAAAAACACGATTTAAAAGTCATCCAGCAAGAGTTCAGTATATATAGTCTGTGACATAAAAAATAAAACACTTGATTTCTTCCTCTTTGTTTTTGTTTTAAGGAAAAGAACCTAAAAAGGGATGAAATCCACTGATTTGTATGCTTTTTTGAATAGCCATTTATGTGCAAATGTTCTTTGCTGAAATAGAGATTAACAAGTGATTAGGGTATGGGTTGAAATAACCAAAATAATATGGAATAATTGACACTATCATGACTATTTTAAAAAGGTTTCAGGATTGCTGAAATGCTTCATAATAAAAATTTTGTTTTTAGGTGCAATAAAGAATAGAAAAGGAAGTGTTGCCTATAATTCCATTAGTTTTTGCAAAAATATTTACCATGCCTTGATCCTCTTCCTTGAATTTCAGATCAGTGCATAGAAGTAAATAGTAACTTATCTAAGAAATATGAGAAATATTGTCCACAACACACTTGGTTCACCTAGAAATGCAAAAACATCAGGAAAAGATCCCTGAATTTGTTGTGATGGCTGCAGGCTTTGGGGTGAGCATCTTAGTAGACTTGCCAGGTTTCCCACATCCTAGCTGTTAGTAACCTGTTTCAGGGCGCTTACAGACAAAGCAGGCTCCTTCAGAGTGGTCACCTTCCTGACTCAAAACCCCTTGGAAGTAACTGCCACCTGTGGTACTCTGGAAATGAAGCTCTCCTGTCTTTCTGTTTTTTTTTTTTTTTTTAAAGATTTATTTATTTATTCATACAGAGCTGGGGTACAGGCCAGAGCTGTGGGAGGTGAGAGGATTCACCAGAGACAGAGTGGGGAGCAGAACAGACAGACTGACTGAAACACACTGCTGAGGGGAGCAGCGGGTGAGGCAGGAGAGGTCTGCTGCGCCATGTGGGTCCCCTCTGGCTGGGGATGGAACCAGTGCTGCTGTGCCGCGGATGCTTCATAGTGTGGAGATGCTTCACAGTGTGGGGATGCTTCATAGTGTGGGGATGCTTCACAGTGTGGGGATGCTTCACAGTGTGGAGCTCAACCTGCTTTGCCACGGGGAGGCCCCTCTGGGCTCTTTTTTTCATTGTTGTGCCTGTTCTTCCATTCTTGCCACCAGCACATATGCTCCTCTCCCATTTACATCCTAGAGTTGTTTTACTCTGAATCGCAGTCTTCAATCTCATACTCTCTCCTCTGAGTCTTTACATTGACTTTTTACAATTCCATTCCAGCTTGTACTAACCCAACGATAGATAAAGTCTCAACTAGAGCTCTTAACCTAGGGGCGTGGGGAGAAGTCAAGGGATTTTTTAACTTGGAAGTGGAAAAAAAATTGCATCTATTTCCACACTATAGAAAGTAAGCATCTCCCTTGACTATAACTAGTAGAAAAGTGTGACTAACATGACTATGAAAGATCAGACTTATTTTCATTTCATATTGATGTTGTTGCAGAATCTCAAAGTATACTTTACATCCCTCACAACATCAAAACTATGGTCGTCACTGGACTGGTAGTTAGATGGTATTCTATGCTCTCTCAATAAAAAAGCAAATGTTACCAAGTCACAAGCTGTTTATAATTTTGATGACCATGTTTCATTATTTTGGTTCCCTGTGCAATTCTCTGTTTTATTCATACACGGACATTACTCTGACAAAGGATGCAGGGACACCCCTGGTTGTTCAAAGGAGTCCAGGGCACAAAAAGGGTTAAAGCCCTTCTGTGAACAAGTGACTAGGGCTGGAGCCCCATGACCTGTTTCTGTTGTGTCCTGGGATAGTTCTAGTTATTATTATTATCACTTTTTAAAAGCATGATATATTAAAGTTAATTTTAATATTTAATTAAAATAATATTGCACATGATACTGTAGTGATTTTGAATTAGAAAACTGAGAGCTGCCATCCAGAGCAGTCAGTCGTTAACGGTAACCCCCCCAGCGCAAGTGTGAAGCTGCAGGTGTAGTGCTGAAAAGGAATAGGAGTGGGGGAGCAAGAGACAGTCCTGGTATGGATATTACTTCAAGGTCATTATGGTTTCAGATGACTCGGTTTTCACTTAGCATCTCAAATTCTTGTGTTCTATTGGTAGAAAGTTCCTATTGTCTATGATGACAGATTTTTAGCCCAGAAGGATTGATTTCCCTGTTCTTTTATTATATCAAATGGAATTCTCTCTTTTATGTTTGTGAAGGGGCAACAAAAACAACTATGGACTGGAGTGTCAGACAGGCCACCATTAGAGAAAATGATGCCCAAATTTTAAGTGGTCAAGGAATCCAACTCAGCCCAGAAAAAATTAAGAGTGATGTGTCCAATAGATAATATCATCTGGCTGTTTATTTCAAACGAATAACCTTTTAGTACAAAAACCACTTACGTCTTAACACCCGTTTTATAGTTCTTACTTTGCATAAATGAGGTCTGCCAAAGGTAGGCATCTGCAGTCTGTACTGGCAAAGCTATTCTGAAGTTCTCCAGCGCCAGTGTAAAGCTCCACTGTGAATTATAGGCTCGATGAGATCTAGGCCTGAGGTAAATATTCCCAATATCTTGTGATGAAAGTGTTAAATACATTTGAATATTGATAGAATAGTTAACACCTATACTCATCTCCTTGATTGTACAATTAGGTGATAATTACAATGACTTTATCACAAATCTGTCCATCTAATCTTTAAGCTATCCCTCAACTCATTAAAAAAAAATCACTGTGAGTTGGATACATCTAGTACACTTCATTCTTAGGTATGTCAGTATGAATAGCATTATATAATAGTTCCTATTTTTTTTTCTTTGTCAGGTAAAACTTATCTATAATGAAATAGTAAGGGTACCATCTATCAAGTTTTGACAAATGTATGTGCCTGTGTAACCACTCCATCCTGGGGTCTTTCTCACTCAGTCCCCATGAGCCCATCCCCTAAAGCTAATCCCTGAGCTCAGTTTTTCCACAATCATTTATTAGTTTGTGCTTGCTGGCAAGTGACATTTTTAAGACTACAGAATTAAGACCTATTTATTAAAGAACATTTAAAAACAACACTTAAAGAACATGATGGGGATTATAAAATGTAGAAAGCATTTTGTAGTTATCACTTTCATGTAAGCAATTTTCTCTATCAATTAAAAGCTCTTAGCGAAAATCATTTGTAATGGCTACCCAACTGTTAATCATTTGAACGAGCTTCTACAAGTCAAGGGTGACTCCTCTAGACACCAAGGCAGGTGTGGTTTCAGTAAACAGGCCCCGAGGAAGATGGGCTGGTCTGAGCAGAAACATAGTTTTAATTGCTTTAGTCATGTCCTTCCTCCTTTGCAAAGCTGTTTACACCCTAGCAGTTGGCTACCTTGGAGATTTCGTACTCCCTAATGCTCTCTCTCAGTAGTTACTGAAATCTCCTGGTCATGCTCTGTTCTGAAGGGATTCTGAAGCGTTTCTAATGAAGGCTCGTTTGGTTCTATGATCCAGGAGCTGAATGTGATAAGCTGCAGTGGTCCCGGTCTTACGGGAGATGGGATCCTGCTCTGCGCAGCGGCCCTTTGCAGCAGACTGTCAGTCGTGGACGTGAGCTGGTCTGGGGCTACCGACGTGGGTGTGCTGGCGCTCATACAAGGAACGTCAAGGTAACGCAACAAAAATCACCCCGTTATTCTGCCAATTAGTGCCTTGATAAAATAAAAAAAAACCAGCTAACATGGCTTATTATAATACATAGGCCACTATTTTGAGTAAATAAAATAATGTTTTATTGGCATTATTTTTATCCCGAGAATAACTCTATGAAATAGAGTTATTATTTGCCACATTTTGCTGCTGAGAGAACTTAGACTCCATGAGTTTTAAAGTTAGTAATTCTCCTGACCTTACACATCTAAATAGCTTAGTGGAGTTTGTGCTGAAACCTAGACAATGCAGTTTCAGAGTCTGCCCTCTGCTTCAAAGCTATTTTGTACAGAAAAACCGGAAACAGTGAGTGCTTTTATCAGGAATTAATATTTTGCTCTATGAGAGCCATGATTTCTATAATCAGCCCTCTTAGCTTCGGGTCACAACCAGGAAGAGCAGGTTCTAGATGGAAGAGTCCCAAAAAGAGATCAGGACACTTTTGTAAATCCAGGTAAGTTTTGATGTCATATCATCTATCATAACTAGTCAATTTAGCCTCTACAGCAGTCTTAGACAATTTGTCAATAAGCAAACACAGTTTTGTTCCACTACAACTTTATTGACAAAATAAGGTGGCAGGGTGCATTTGACCTAAGTGTTAAAGTTTGTGACCCCTAGTCTAGGGAGTTGCCTCTTAAAATGTTTTGGATAACAACTTTGAGAATCAACTTAAAGCAATGGGCTCCCTACCTATAATGAGTCATATGTGTTTGTATATGTAAAAACATACATATAACCTTTTGCACATATTAAGATGTATATCAACACATGTACATATTTCTATATTATAGCTATCAACTGATAAATGTGTGTATTCATGATACGTTTACATATATTGACATAATACATTGAAGATTTGTTTGCTTTAGAAAAATTAGAACATAAAATAATCTTTACAAATACTTTATTTGTAATACTCGCATGAATATTTTTCATGCAAAAATTAACTATACTCCAACAAACTGAAATAATTTAAAATGGTGTAATTGAAACATAAAGCAAAATATAATCTGCTCCAAAGCAGTTCTAATATAAAGACTCTTCCTGAATGCAAATATCATCTTTAACTTCAAGAGGGTGTAACTTTTATTCTGATGGTGGCAAAAGCTGAGAAAGGAAAGCTCAGACTTAGATGTGTAAATGGAATCAGGATTCTAATAGATTTCTTTATCAGGATCACTGATAAATTAAAGAATTCTGCTTTATTTTTTCACTATCAAGGAACTCTGGTCTTAAGTTGAATTGATACTGCCTCAATTCTTTGTTCCTGAAGCAGTGAGACTATCCTGGCAATTTTCCTCTCTTGTTCTATTTTTAGGGGCAAGGAAAGGATTACAGAGCTAAATTTCAACTTTAAGGGTCACTTAAGTTGTAGAAATATTTCTTCAGTGTTTCTTTTTTTCCTTTAATTGGAGACATGTAAAACTATGTTATATACATAGTTATTATTATGCATAATAATTTGACATTTGTATACATTATATCATGATCACAATAATAAGTATAGTTATCTGTTACCAAACAGTGCAACTTTAAAATTTCAAATATACAGCAGGGTGTATATCTCCATGACATTTATTTTATTACTGGCAATTACCATCTCTTGACTCATTCACCCATTTTGCCCATCCCTAACCACCCTCCTCTAGTAACCATCAATCTGTTTTCTGTTTTTATCAGTTTGGTTTTGTTTGTTCATTTGTTTTATTTTTTAGTTTCCACATATGAGTGAAATCATATGGCATTTACCACTTAGCATAATGCCCTCAAGGTCCATCCATGTTGTCAAACATGATGTCTTTCTTTCTCTCTCTCTCTCTCTATATATATATCATATCTTTATTCATTCATCCAATGATGGATAGGTTTTTTCCATAACTTGGCTTTGTAAATAATGCAGCAATGAGCAGATGGAGGGTTTTCTGCAATTTTCTGATTATCTGTCAAATTTTACTTTCAGATATATTCTTGTGATAGAAAGTTGGCATAGTGCTTTATGAGTCAGGAAATGTTAGATTACGCTGTGGTAATAAACAACCACTGATTCTTGGTAGCTTAAAACAACAAGATTTATTTCTTATTCATGAGTCCATTTGGACTCTAGTCCACCACTTGATCATGCCCACTCCAGCATTCAGGCCAGGAGAGTAAGCACTGTGTGGAGCATTACATGGAGCACTGGCTACTGGCATGGCAGATGGGAGCAAGAATGTAGTGAAGTATGCACCCATTATGTTCATTGTAAAGCAACTGATTACATTTTTGGTCAAAGCAACATGCTCCATGGAGTGGGGAACTGTAATCCTACCACATTTCTGGAAGGAAAGAGAAAGCCAAACATTTATGAACAACTATTCTGGTATCACAAGTGACCTTCTCTAATCTCATTTTTGAGAGTACAGTCATGACCAAAGTGGTTTTAGTTTTCTACTTGCTTCCTAGTTCTGATGGAAATTGATACTCACTAGTCCAGTAGCAGACTGGAGGAGTACTTCAAATTTTATAGGAGAATCCTTGATGTCAATATATATCAAATGCAGAAGACACTGAATCATTATGACTTTTCCATTAAAAAAAAAACAAAATCAGGTGTGTTCTTAGGCATCACAAATGTACTTTCTGTATGCAGGATCCATAAGAACTATCTGGGAAATACAGTTGGCATTATCTTGAAGAGATAAGTGACATAACTACCTTTCTAAAATGTGAACGCTCCCTAAATAGTAATCTATAAGTGAGGGTGTCCAATATAATCTATTACTGAGGGTGTCTATATATGTAATGCATGAAAATCAAAAAGTGCTTGCATGGAGACATAGCAGTACTTTATGCAGTTGCTTGTGTAAGGAGGATGGTCCAACTGCCAACCCTCCATGGCATGCCCACTTCATTATCAGGGTTAATTGCCTCAGTTTTCTTTTTTTTTTCCAGTCACAATAGAGCAAAGTCGGGCCTCCCTGGTGGCGCAGTGGGTTAAACAACGCACTGTGAAGCAAACTGCAGCCACTGCAGCATGAGTTCGAACCCTGCCTCCAGCCAGGGAGGGGACCCACATGGCTTGGCATACCTCTCCTGCTGTGCCTGCTGCTCCCCTCAGCAGTGTGTTTCAGTCAGTCTGCCTGTTCTGCTCCCCGCTCTGTCTGGTGATTCCTCTCACCACCCTGGACTCTGACCTGTACCCCAGCTCTTGTATGCATAAATAAATAAATCTTTAAAAAAAAAAACAAAAAAACAATAGAGCAAAGTCATTTCCATGGTACATGACTTTATCAAGAGTCTTCCAATCATGCTTTCTAATTCAAAAAGTTTCCTTATAGGAGGTTTTAAAATAGGACTTTATATTAAAATAATTGCAAGTTTTGGTAGAGTCCCAGCCTCTAAATATTGAGCCTAGTTTTACAAAGAATTCTGCAGTTTTGTGAATGTCAGGTAAGATGCTCGTTCAGACTTCCTGATTTTGTGCACCCAATGGGAAGAACTATATCATATAAAAGCTTTGTGGCTTACATATTCTACATTATTTGGCAACAAATCTAAAGCAAAATCCTGTTACACTCACTATTATTTCATTTCTTTGTCAATTTCTAGCTTGATGAGAATAGAGAATCACCATAATAATCACGATGTCATTGCTTGTTTTCCTTAATTTATTTTCAAGGCAGCTGTTCTTGACTTAACAGCAATATGGTGATGACATTAAGTATGCTTTAAATGACAAAACCTAGTAATACTCCATACCCTTACACAACAATATTCTTTGGACACAGTCAAAGCCTTGATTAAACAATTTGAAATGAAGGTATGTTCTTTACAAAGACAAAATCAAACCAACAGGAAAGAAATTGAAGAAACAAAGATATATTTACTATATAGTAATAAGTTATATAAAATAATAAATATATATATAATAAATATATTTGTATATAAATATATAGTTGTGCCTGATTTACTAAGCCTCTCATAAGTTGATCTTTAAACCAAAATTAAAATATATTGCTTACCAGAAAAAATACCTCTTTAAATATTTTTGAATAACTTAAATAACTAATGAACTACAAATTTTGGTATGAAATACTTCTTTTTAAATAAAGACATTATTGAGGTGTATTTTTTTTTTTTGTAAACTTTCAGCCTTCAAGGACTCTCCATTAATGGATGCCAGATTACAGACAAAGCCATTACAGCTTTAGTTAGAAAGCATGGAAACAGGTAATAATGATAAATTTTATATTTTCATAATTTACATATCACCTATTCACATACAGAGTGCATTTTGATGACTTATTTGTATTTGGTGTTTTCATCAAGTATCCATTGGGGTAGGCTAAGTTACTGACATTTGTCAACTGAGTAAACTGAGGCTCAGAGACACTGTGACCAGCTAATTGGCACATGGTAAATTATAGAAGCTGAACCTTTCACTTTTGAGTATAATGTTCTTTGTGTAACAACTCAATGAAACATCTTGTTTAGAACCTCAAAGCTAATCACAAATAACTAAAGACTCTACCCATCATGATTCAAAATCCACTATAGTCTGAAAGTGTTAATACCAAGCATTTACCCACCTTTCTGGAAACGTCATCAAATAACTTAATGTTCAGTACCCATCATTTCTTCATACTTTAGGGAGGAAATTACCCACCTGCTACAGTATGGTGAGTCACAGCAGAAGGCATGGATGCCTCTAGATTTACAGGCTTGTACATAGACTGATGAGGTTTGACTTACATAACCTAGAGTGTCAGCAAGCTGGTGTGAGCTCAAGTGGCTTAGAGAGTGTGTCTGGTCTTTGAGGGCAGCAGCTGCTGCTCCTTCACACTGCAGGAAACATTTAGAAAGAAACTTCCTGGACAGTATATCTGAGTATATCTTCTGTATATCTGAGGAGAAGTGATTCAGAGGGTAGCAGTGTTTTATTCCTTTAACTTGAGTCATCTTCTGATTTGTGAACATTCCAAAGGAGTCAGGTGGATTTTGCCCAGTTGGAGGCCAAGGTGCTGTGGATTCTGTACATGAATGACTCCTGGACAAACAGAAGTTTTATTCTGGTCATTTCCTATTGAAAGGGCTTCCTTCTCTTCAACTTTTGTTTATTTTTTAAAAAATGAAATTTCTCAACAGCATCTAGCTGAGAAGGTCTAATTGTGTTTAAAACATGGCAAATGATAACTCCAAGGTGAATTGAGAGTTTGATTTATTCTCCACACTTTATCTGAAACATCCTCACTTCGATTAAATCTCTTCCTTACTATATTATAAATCACGAAGCATAGAAATTAGTTTATATTGTGTTTTTAGAAAGAATAAGTGTTGATGACTGTGGTTATTTCTGATGCCTTACACTTTGTATTTTATAAGGCCAAAAATGTTCTACTAAATGATCCAAGTAATTGGTTGACTTGTTTTGAGGGAGTCGTATTGGATGAATTATAATTTGTTTACAGAATACCATTTTATCCATTAATATATAACTTCTTATCCCCTTCCCCCCCCATCCTTATTTCTTTTAGAAGGCATTCATTGAGTAGTAGGAAAGAATGTGGAAATCATTTAGAACTGTTTATTAGTTCTGTGAATTTAAGACAGTCATATGCTTTCTGAGCTCCAGTTATTAAAGTATGGGTCATAAAGATTATTAGGGAGAGCGGTTATGAAGATTAAGAGATAACGTATATATTAAAAAAAGAGATAATGTATATAAAGCTCTTAGTGAGTATGTTTAATACTTTAATATATAATTTTGAGTAAACATGCTTTTTGATTAATTTATAAACATTCAATGTCAGTACAGATCTTTGGATTATCAACTGGATACAAAAAGTAGCGTATATGGACAGAAACATGTTCTTTTTACTCTGGAAGTTGATTCATTGGAATTAGAGGGCTTTGGCCTTCTGATGAACCCATAAAACCTTTTTACCATTAGGGGAAAAACATTCAATCTCATTGAGGGTAGAGTATATAACATTACATTGCAGAAGAAAATGAGATGGGCTAAAGCTTGCACAGTGGTAGAAATGACAATTTTTGATTAACAAATTGTCAGCATGGGGCACATTCCTTCAATTTTCAGCAATTTGAATTCCCAGCATTAATCAGCTTTTGTAGAATGCCACCCACTGTTTGTACAGCAGCAAGGAAGGCAGTAATGAAAAACTGTAGAACTAGCATTAGATCAGAGATCATGCTGACTGGAGTGTTTTTATTTCATGTGAAGAATTTTTTTTTTTTATTATTCAGGAATTGGTCAAAACCTGCCATGTCCTCATCAAATGACTTCTGTGAATGCTTTCTTTCAGGACAATAAATGGTGCTAATAAGTTGGCAGGCCTCCTGCCAAGCAGACCTTTGATATATGTTGTGTTGAACACATTAATATGAAATTAGAATTACAGAAACACAGGGAGTGCTCCCCACTCATAATTGTCTTTTCCTGTAATGGAAAATAAATCAAACTATCATGTTGGTCCCAGGAAGCTTAAACCATTTATAAAGTAATGACTTTTGTTTTTATAAATTGGTTTAATTTATCCATTTCTTTATTGCTTATTAGGTTCCTACAATGTGCGAGGCACCACAGGGACTAAACAGATGCACAGGCATGGCCCTGCTGTAAAAGAGCTCATAGTACCCACAAATACTCCATTGTTGGGCCACATGTTTTTACTCCCTCTACATTCTTTTTTTATGTGGAATTGAATAAATGTGCGAATAGTCTTTATACATAGATGTGACCCACTCCCTCCTCTGTCTGCAAGATTTTGCTTTGTGGTTTCTTTTAGTACTGAGTTTAGGGACTATGAGTTCAGCACTTCCAGTGTTCTTGGTCTATCTTGGTACCAAAAGACTTTGCAAGACTGGTTGTATGTCAACGACTAGCTAGAGGGAGAACAGAATAAACTGATTGATACAGGAACAGGTATTGTGATCTGGGCAGCTTTGCTATTGGCTAAAACCGTTGAGTATTTCCATGGAGCAAATGAGATTACAAAATGGAAGTTCAATCATTTGTTACTCAAACGAAACAGCCAAAATGTGGAATGTTCTTCTCATATGGTTTAGTAATTTATGGTGAAAACCTGAGTCTTTTTTTATTATAATTAATTTTTTTTCTTACAGTATTTGCTTTCTTTTCTCAGGTGTAGTCCCCATAGAATTCCCGCCACCAATTCACCTTTGCACCATCACCATAGTCCCTTGTGCTCTTCCCACCCCTGTTTTGATCCCAATCCTTCCCTCTCCCTTGAAGAATGTCTCTGATTTGTAGTTATCTGTTTATTTTTGTTTGTATATAGTTGTCTGTTCTGTTGTTGTTGTTATTATTTTTTCCCTTGATCGCCTATATTCTTTCTATAAATGAAACTACCCGGTATTTTCTTTTTCCTTTTGACTTATCTCACTGAGTATAATCCCTTCAAGCTCCATTCATGTTTCTGTGAATGGCATTAGTTTATCTTTTTTTGATTGCTGAATAGTATTCCATTGTGTATGTATACCACATCTTGATCCAGTCATCTATTTTTAGGCATTTGGATCGATTCCAAGTCTTGCCTATTATTAATAGTGTTGCAATAAACCTAGGGGTACATATATTCTTTTGAATTAATGTTTTTGTGTCCTTTGGATAGGTCCCTAAGAGTGGGATTGCTGGGTCATATGGTAGCTCCATTTTTAGTAGGCTGAAGAACCTCTACCTAGCTTTCCACAGAGGTTGGACCAGTTTGCATTCCCACCAGCTGTGTAGGAGGATTCCTTTTCACCACAGCCTCACCAACATTTGTTGTTGCTAGTTTTTTTTTAATATGTGCCACTGTGCTGGTGTAAAGTGGTATCGCATTGTGGTTTTAATTTGCATTTCCCTGATTTTGAAGAATGTTGAACATTTTTTCATGTGCTTGTTGTCCATTTGCCTTTCCTCTTTGGAGAAGTGTCTTTTACATTCTGTTCATTTTTTGACTGATTGTTTGCTTTGTTTTTCTTGAGTCATATGAGTTCTTTGAGATCTTTGTGATTAGTCCCTTATTAATTGCATGGCATGCAAAAATTTTCTCCTAATCTGTTTTAGTTAATGTCTCTTGCTGTACAGAAGCTCTTTACTTTGATGTAGTCCCAGCTGTTTATCTCTTACTTCACTTTCTTTGCTTCAGGTAATGTGTCTTTAAAGATGTTACTGAAATGTATGTCATGTAGTGTTTTGCCAATATTTTCTTCTATATATTTTATGTTTTCAGGTCTTATGTCTAACTCTTTGATCCATTTTGAGTTGGTTTTGTGCATGGTGTGAGGCAGTAGTCTAGCTTCATTCTTTTGCATGTAGAAGTCTAGTTTTCCCAGCACCATTTATTGAACAACTGTCTTTGTTCCGTTTCATATTTTTTGTTCCTTTGTCAAAGATTTGTTGTTTTTAAATTTGTGGGTTTATTTCTGGGATTTCTATTCAATTCCATTGGTGTGTGTATATGTTTTTGTGGAATAGGAAGGCTAAGTTAGGGTTGGTGTCTGTGATTCAGAAGGCTGATGAAGTTCCTGAAATTATAAATAACCTTTAGTTTTTCTGAACCTGTGTAACTTCTTGAGGAAACACTCTATAGCTTTCACAGGATTCTACAGAAGAGTCAATAATCCTCTCCTTCCAACAGGGGACTGAATTGACTAGGTCAGTGATTGGTGGATTTTTTTATGAAAAGTGCTGGAGAGTAAATATTTCAGTCTTTGAAGAACATGCAGTTTTTATCAACAAATGGGTGTGGCTATGTCCCAATAAAACTTTATTGATAAAAGTAAGGCAACTTGGGACTTGGGGTAGTAGGAAGGTAGTTCTCCATCTTCTGACTCACGTTATGATTTGTAGCATGGAATTTCAAAATACTGTATATTAATTGGCTAAGTAGATCCAAGTTTTCTATAATGATCATACTTGTTATATGAATTTCATTTATTTACTTTTTTAAATATTTCTTACCAAAGTGTAATAGCTTAGGGGAAAAAAATGAACAAATCCTAAGCATCCAATTGATAATTTTTTATGTATGTTACACCCAAATAGTCAGAAAACACAATAAGATAGAATATTTCCTTCACCTCATAAAATTTCCTTATGTTCCTTTCTATTCATCTTTTCTTTCCCCTTGGAAACCACTCTTTATTTTTTATCACCATAGCTTAGTTTTATCTTTTCTTGAATTTTGTTTAAATGAGATTATAGATCAGGGTAGTTTCTTGGGTTTAACTTGTCTCACAAAGCATGCTGTCCTTGAGATTCGTCTGTGTTTTTGAATACCCACACATTTTTTTTCTTTTATTAATACAATTTTTTAAAATTCTAATTGTACAATTTTTAATAAAATTTTTAAAAAAATTACATATACTTGCCATCAATTGTAATCCCCATGTATTTCCCATCACCATCTCACCAGTGCACCATCACCTCAGTCCCTCGTGCTCCCATCTTCCCTCAACCTTCCCCCTCCCCTTCCCACCCAGTGTCCCCAGTCTGTCCTTGTCTCCTCATTTTTGGTTTTTGCCCACACATTTTTTAACATAAATACCCTAGTTGTTTTTTTTTTTTTATCTTACAAATCCCACTGCCTTAGATAGAAAGAATTTTTAGGTCATTTTGGTGTTTGTATTGCTGTATTAGGTCTATAGGAGATGCAAGAGAATTCTTGTCTTCACCCTTCAACCACTTGGAGTTAAACCACAAACACAGAACTTGCAATTGAGTAACTTTTAGTGATCAATAATCACAACAAATTAAAGCATGAACTCTAAGTATTCTTTTTCATTGGAGAATTTAAATATTTAAACATACTTTTAATGAGTGAGGGCTCTTGTTTTTCTTGGTAGAAATAAATATGGTTTTATATTGGCCCCTATAATTGTGGAGAAGTTTCTGGTGACCTTTTGTTCATTCCTTCATAGATTTTTTTATAAGCATGCAAATCACATGGGATTCTTGTTGAAATGTAGATTATGATTCATTTGGATTGAAGTGTGACCTGAAAATCCGCATATCTGCCACATTTCCACACAGTATTGATTTTGCTCACATGTGAAATATGCTTTGAGTAGCAGATTTCCCATCTAGAAATCGTTACCAATGAGGTTTAGACAAGAGATGATGCTATCCAAGGGCAGTGGCAGTGAAAACTCAGAGAGAAGACATTTATAGATTAAAATGGATAGAAATTTCTGAGAATTTGGAACAGTATATGAAGAACAGAAGATACCACAGATGATTCCTGGGGTCTTCCTTATCCAGTTAATTATATAGTGATAGTATGCACTGAGATAAAGCTTGTAAGTGAATGCTATTTGGGAAGGAATGATTAGTGTATTTTTAACTGTACTGAGTTTGAAGTGGTTTGTATATAAATGGAAGTGTTAAATAAATATTAGGATATAGGATTCTGTGGTCCAGAGCAGGGTCTGCCTATAGATGTAAGATTAAGAATCAATGGCAAATATTGACATCCAGAGAAATATTGAAGGGAGAAGAGGATTTTGCCCTGAACCTTGAGAGGATTTTCCACAGAGTAAAAAACCAGATTGGCAAGAAATAATGAGTGAGTGGGAAATTAAAAAATGGAGATAGATAGGTTTTGTTCAGGAGGACAAGAAAAAGAGATAAAGTAGAGACCAAATAAGAATATAGGTCAAAGAAGCCTTATGGGTTCATTGATGAGACTTAAAAATTCCAGTGGAAGGACCATTTAAGACAGAGTGGTTGAATATGTAAGATGGAAAAAGTATAGATTATTGAGCATGGTTCTGGATTTTAAGAACAGAGTTGATGGGATCCCAATATTACAAATTGACTTTTAAAAGGAAGAGATAAGTTCAACCAATGTAAGAAGAGTGGAGAGAGATTTGAAAAAAAAAGAAACTTATGGGGAAGGACATGGTGGTAGAATGTTGAACAAGTAGGACATGAGGTCACTGGTTTTGAGAAAAGGGAAAGCTGGACATGTCTAGAAGAGAGTGGACATAGATTTGAAATAGTCATTTTAGAGAGGGCAGCATGTTGACCAGACAAATGTAACAGGTTGCTGATCATTTGTTTAAATTGTTGGTATATTGTGTGATTTAGCTCAGACAAGACCAGAGAACATGAATAGCATGAATGTAGATCCTTATTATATTGGAAAAGTGAGACAACCTTTAAAATACTTTCTAGACTATTTTGAAATAGTGGCTCAAGGAGTTTAAGTAATAAAAGAATAACATGAAGAAATTAGAAGGCTTATAGTAGAAATTAAAATAGACAGTTATTTGTGGCCCCTGATGAGGCAGAAGAAAGGTCATAGTGGGGATATTTGGAAAAGTAGATATAAATTGGAAGGAAAAGAGGTCAGGGTCTCAGTGAGAGATGGTTTATTTAGTAATTTGCAAGGTGTGACAAAGCCAAGGTCACACTAATGGCGTGAGTGATGGACAGGGTGCAGATAAAAAGTTTAGAACTAATGTGAAGGTCAGAACCCAAGGTTAAGTTTGATGGATACTCCTCTTGGCTACTAAAGTCACCCAGCATGTTGGGAGCATGTGGGTAGGAAGGGAGACTGTGCCTTGTGCCAAAGTCTTTCATGAATGGTGGTGCTTGCGAGATAAGGAAGTTGATATGTAACTTCAAGGGTCATAAATGACAGGAGAAATGGGAGAGGCGATCAAGGATATTTTGAGGGGAGGTGGTGATTGTTGATGTACGATGATTGGGAGAACAGGTGCAAAAACCCCATACCCTGATTTTGAGCAGGATCCTTGACACCAAGAGTTGCCACTTGTGAGGGATGTGGAAAGTTTTTGCACCAGCAGTAGAGGATTAAGCAAAAACCATATAAATTCATAGCAGATCTAGTATGTGGAGCACAGAGTTCAGCTCAGGGGTTTAGTTGGGTAGAGGAGGGATGGACTAGATAAAGGACCCAGAAGTACCAGGAAGAAGAGATGGGGATGAATGAAGGATGAGAGTGAATGGCTTAAGAACAATACTTAGGCTCTTCCTGATGAGAATGCATGGTGAGTTTTCAGTTAATTTCTTGGACGAGAGTGGACACTGGGTCTCAAGTCCAGCCAACTTCTCTCAGATGACATTGATCCCAGGAACTACAATTTCTGCAGCTTGATCTTGAGTGGTGTTTTTACAGGCTTAAGCCCTGCAGACATGGCCTGGGATGATGTAAAATCCTTGGAGTTATTCATCCTTATAAACAGAAACTCTTGGCTATGATTGTTTTCTGCATTTATATGCTACATCATACTCGCTTGCCATAAATTGGCTGGGATCAATGATAATGCAGTCATGCATTTTCACAGTGTTTACAGGCTTTAGAACAATTTATAAGGTACTTTCAAGTACATGATCCCATATAATGCTATAGATATATTTTTTTAAAAGTAAATACAAAGCTTTTCCCTTATTGTTTATTTGTAATTCTGAGAAAGTTAGGCTGAGAAAAGGGAATTTTATTTTGGGTTAATGTTTTCTGTTATATTAATTGATTTAACAAGTACAAACTTCAGGGAACTAAGATTTGAAAATGAAGCTTGGGATATGAGAGGCAAAAGTGTATACCTTGTTAATCTACAGTGACCTGGATGGGTGAACTTGAAACTAATTTTAGTAGGTAGGTCTTTTTTTGGGAGGGTAGAAGAACTGGGGTGTAAGTCAGTGATGCAGGGGTAGGGGGATAAGAGGATTCACCAGAGACAGAGTGGGGAGCAGAACAGGTGGATTCACTGAAATATACTGTTGAGGGGAGCAGTAGCGTGACAGGAAAGGTCTGCTGCACCATATATGGGTCAGGTCCCTGGCTGGGGATCAAACTCAGGTTGTAGCCGTGGCTGCACTGAGACTTAACCCATAGACCACCACGGAGGCTCAGCAGGTAGGTCTTCATGCTATTGTCTTCACTTAATGACTTCTCTCAATTCTTTACCTTTTCACTTTTAACTGAGTTCCCCTGGGCCGGAGTACATATCCTTTAGATTTGTGACTCTTCAAGACTGGGAAGAGGTGGCAGATATTGTAAAAATTTGGCTGATAATGAAAAGTCTGGTTGGACCTTGATAGTAACAAAAGGAAGTAGAGAGAGGATGAGAACAGTCTTGAAACAGTGTTGAAACAGTCTCTTACAGATGCTGAAGCTTGTGTAAGCAACGTAACTGTTGAGCCCAATTTTTCTCCCTGTTAGCAATAAAAGTTATGATAGCCATTTACCAGGAACAAGATAGACAGTCAATAAATGTCAAGTTTTCATTTCTTTCTCTTTGTTGAACTATTTGTTTACACCTGGCTCTAAAGTGACGTTTAAAGGTATAGGAAGGGAACAAAGAGGTCTTTTATCTAAAGCAAACTGGTTTTTCTTAGTAGGCAAGGTTAATAATGTGACCTGTTTTATTTTACCCTTTTTGTATATCCCAAATATTAGGTTGGGACAGCCTAATATTTTTAGAGAGCTGATAATATTTTCATATCATTGAGGGCAATGTTAAAGTACATAAAATCAAATGAGGGCTTTGAAAGTTGATGCTGTTCACCAAGAACTTAATCATATCGGAAATGCAGAACTGTTTGGTCAGATGGACAGGATTTTTCGGGATTCATCACTGAGATATTTGTTTACAGGTAAGAAAAAGAAGTAATTCCTTGTAGTTTGATCTACTGATCTACTAAGAATATTTGTGTAGATTCATTCACTTTCCTTTCCTTTAAATACACATTGATTATCAAGAGCCCTATAATTGCATACAGAATTTTAATAAGAGTCTCTTTTTTGTTTATCTCTTTTATCATAGTATTCTCAATGTTTCCTGTAATTTTTTTCAGTGGCTACACAGATACAATGAAAAGAAAACTTTCAGAGAATTTCTTCTTTTTAAATTCATTTAAATTGGTTCATAGCTGGTTATGTTTTGTGGATATTTTTAAAGGATTCATATTTCTTCACATAAGATTAATGATTTTGAGGAGTTTTTTTCAAGCAAAAAGTTGATTACTTTATGGAAAGCTTAAGGAAATGCTTTTGTAAATTCAATACTGAGGATATGCCTATAAAATTCATTGATATTATTTAGATCAATACATTTTCCTTTCCCTTCTATGGGGTAAGTCATACATGAATTTTCACACCAAGATTTCTGAGTACTGTGTTTGGAGGATTCTTTAACTTGGCACAGAAAGAAATGTCATCTTGACCTTGTTTCTGAAGGATATTTTAACCTCACTAATTAAGCAACCTCCATTGCTATTCAGTGAAGTTCTCTTGAGAGTGAAGGGCCTTTGATTAGGGAAATTCCCTAATTGGATAGGACCTCTCATCATAAAAGAGTCATAACATGTTGATTATAGTTTTACCATTAGGAATTCTATTGCTTAACACAAATGGATTATAATAAGAATTTGATTAACCTAAATCAATTTTAGCCTGGAGATACTTGGGACCATTGAAAAGATCAAGTCCCTTGGGCAATCCAGAATCTTAGGAAAAAGGATGGAGTTTTGATTCATGATTGCAAAAAGGAATATTGCACTATGGAGCTTGGGTTTTTATATAATAACAATATTCCAGTGATTACTAAGTCCAATACTTCTTTTATCTACATTTCTCTAGTTGCACTTAACATTTTTTACCATGAAAATAGGAATATACAGAATTCTATAATGAATTTCCATATACCCATCAATTACCAATATATTATCAATCTTGTCATCAATTTCCTCCACTTTTTCCTTTGTCTTCTGGAAAAATTTAAAGCAAATTCCAGATAAATTATTTTACTTATAAACATTTCAATATTGACCTATGTTAAACTATTTTTATGCAATAATGTAAAAATAATAACTATAGATCCTAAAACTTTGATGGGTATTTATAAAGTACCTTATCACATTAAGTTTTTACAAAAAGTTATTATCATCATTACTGAAGCAGATATAAATCCCAGACTGGTTAAATAATCTCAGGTCCTACTGAATAGTGACAATGGCTTTCAAACCTGGGTATCCTGCAAATACATAACTCAGTTGTACAATGCAGTATATATGACCATATCAAGAAGAAAGCTATTCCCTTGATATTGACCTCCACTGCTCTAAGTACCACTTCCTTTCCTTTGGTCTTGGGATACCTGGGGATCAACTAAAGAGAGCTGAAGGGGAGACAGAGAAAAGTGACCACTGGAGATTATTTTAAACATGACTTTTTATTCTAATGTTTTGATATCTCAGGCCTTGCTGACCCTGGAGAGGCTGAAGTGGAGACCAGACCTTTTAGGCCTTCAACTAGAAACAGAATTACCCTGTGAGGGTATCTTTCATCCTTTCATATGTTACCAACTAACCCAGAGTCCATATTCCTTCCTTACTGAGCTCTTATAGTCTAGATCATTATCTGCCCATCCTAATCACCCCTGGACTAGACACCAGGTGACAAGGGACAGATTATGTCCCTGGTCTCTACTGAAGCTAATCCAGTACAAATCTACCTACTCTACCACTCACAGTTCTTCCCATGGAAACCACAATAGGCTCATACCCACATTTCTCCCTCATCAACTTTGCCTCCTGACAGACCATGGTGCTCCCTCGAAGGCCAAGTGTGGTGTGCTGTGCTGCTCCTTGGGGAATTGTGTTTATAGAAATAGGATACAGCAGGTGAAGGCTCAGGTGTAGGCTTTGCAATGTGAAAGTATTCATTCCTTACAATACTGATAATTTTCAGTAAAATATGTTTTATCATATCTCACAATAACAAGTTCTAGTGGACCACGAGTTGTAGCTCTGACAATATGTTAAATATTTATTTCAATAACTGGCAAGTTTGTTACTTCCTTATGATAAAAGTATGTACTAGTTTATGCTTATTTATAATTCTGACACACTTGCTAGATTTTCCTTTCTGCTTTTGCTCACATATGCACAAGTACATCAAACATCCACAACCTGGACTAGACTATGTGTACTAGACTATGTTACAATCCAAAACAAACAAACAAACAACAACAACAACAAAACTCAGCAAGACCAAAAGGTCAAAGATAAACTAAAGGGATTATGAGGGAGGGGGAGGAGAGGGAGGACAAATATGGGGATGAGGGTAGAAGGAGCACAAGGGGCAGAGGTGATGGTGCATGGGTGAAATGGTGGTGGGAACTCCCTGGGGAATACAAATGATGTCAAATATAATTAAATAAATCTAATAAAAAACAAAACAAAACAAAACAAACAAAAAAACTCCTGAACTCAAATGAAGATGGAAGGGGCAATAAACTAACATACCATATGTTAAAAGACCCCATAACAATGCATTAATTATAACATGAATTGACTTTGGAGTAATGTCCAGAATGGATACTATTATTTTAAAGAGGTGTTTTATTATTTTTTATTGGTTCTTGGAAATATATGATTAAGGTTTAATTATTCATGAATGAACTCACTTATCTAAGATCATGAACCCAGGACCGATGTGCTTTGCTAACTATTAAAGTGACCTGGACTCCATTAGGAAGATTCATGAGGTGAGGGATTCTAAACAGAATCACTTAGAGGGCTTCTTCAACCAGATGGCTGGGGCCTACCTCAGAGGAACTGATGTTACAGGTCTAGTGTGGGCCCTGTGCATTTGTACTTTAACAAGTGTCTGCTGATCCAGGAACGATATTTGGGAGCTGCTGCTCCCATATTTGGGAGCATTTACTTGCAAGTCATACCAAAGGGACTAGTGGGAGTTTCCTGATTCCTCCAGATCAACTCGTGACCTTGTGTCCTTATCTCATATAGGCCAAAATATTATTATCTTCTCTGTGTCCATACTAAGGCCTGAAATTTCTGGGGGGTGTCTCCTAGAACAAACACTTGGAAGTAGTAACCCAAGTCAGACAAGTATATGTGAACAACACCACCAAATAGCATTAACTTGAGAGTAGATCTATTAACACCTGCAATTTTGAATGCATTAAGGTAAACAGATAAGTTTTATATACTTCTGAGCAATTTGGAGATGAAAGGCAGTCCCATATTCGTGTGTACTACGTGTAGAAATACAAAAAACCTGGTAAGTTTCCACTGCCATGGAGCGTGGTTCACCTGTCATGTAGGTGTCACTGGCACATAATGTTGTGCCACTTTTAGGGTAAGTTGCCTATAACCATGTATGTCGTTGCTGATTTTAGTGTATTGATATAGTTGATCTTGAAATTGTTTGTGGATTCCATATTTGTGAACTTGCCTATTTGATAAAATTCATTCATGACACCCAAATCAGTACTCATGTTTTTGATGTTATTTGTGGACATATGCAGAGATGACAAATTTGATTTTCCCAAGGTATGTGGGAAAACACATATGTGTTCCCACATACCTTGAACACCAACAAAGAAAGCCTCTGCTTTCTTGTTTCAGTTCTCATACTGTAAAGAAACATCCCTTTCTTGGTTTAGTTAGTAGCATGATTTTCATATTTTTGTGCTTTTAATTGGTAATTTATTTATTTTGTATTTTTTCTTTTTAGGTAACAGTAGTTTAGTACACTGTATTTGATTCAGAAATACAGGATTCCACCTCTCAGGTGTTCCTCACCTACCGTCAAGACACCCATAGTCATTCACCATAGCCCATTTTGCCCCCATTTCCTCTCCATGCTGCCCCTCCTGTTCTGAGGGTAGCCTCAGTTTTTACTACCCTGAATGCTCCTGATCTCCTCTACTTTTGCTGTTTAAAATGGCCCCCAAACCACTGAAGTGCTGTTTAGTGTTTCCAGTCACCAAAAGGCTGTGAAGTGGCTTTTGAAAGAAATATGTGTCAGATTAATTTTTTTCAAGTATAATTTATAGTGCTATTGGCCACGAGGTCCATGTTAATGAATGAATAACATATTTAAATAAGATGCCTTTAAATACATGGGACAAGGTGATCAGTTGGCCAAAGTGCTGTTTCCAGAGGGTTGTGGGAAGCTAACCCTCTGTGTCCCTTAGGAACACTGACGGAGTAGGTGCTAATCCAGGGTTGGCAGCAGTTTTATAGAACATGACTATCATGAATGAGAACAGATATGACTTGAATTTGCTGAGGATATCATGCTTAGTGAATTTTATTCATCTGTTGATTAAATTTACCAACTCATTTCATGCTATCAGCACTATATATTTATTCACTTCTCAACTATGACATTAAAATGCAGACTTTCCACCATGAAAAAGTAAAAATGTCACCTAGGCGACTTTTGAATCTGCTCATGTGCAGTGGACCAGAGAGCATGGGATGATATTTCACTCGCTTTTTTCCTTCCTAGTCTCCACAAAATAGAAGTCTTTGGTTGCCTTGGTCTTACAGACAGGGGTGTAGACTCCCTGGCCCTGCGATGTCCACACTTAAGGACCCTGAACATTGGGAGGGTCCCCAAAGTTTCTGAGGCCTGCCTGGTCAGGATCCTGAAGAACTTGCCAGAAATGACTGCCCTTAATGTTGCTGCCCTCAAAATGGTAAGAACTCTTAGACTCATACAGATCTTTTCATTGTTCTTCATTTTCATACTGTGTCAGAAAATAAAACTTATTATTCTTATTTTAAATTATATTTATTTAGGTAATGTTGGTTTGCAACATTGTGTATATTTTGGGGGTGAAGGTTCATAACTTTAGAAATGGATGTTCTCATACCATACCAGTATAACAGCACCAAAAGTCTGCTATAGTCTCTTGAGTGCCCTGCCCCTTTGCTCCCATTCCATCCTCTCCAACTCCCCTTTTGGTAGATTCAGTTCTTTAGTCATATTTCAAGGATTTGTTTTTGTCTGTTCTTCTTTGCTTATTTTTTTTTATATTCCACATATGAATAAAATCATTCAGTACTTGTTTTTCTCCTCCTGTCTTATTTCACACTAGCATAATATCTTCCAATTCCATCCATGTTGTCTCAAAATACATAATTTTATTTTTTTTAAGTCTATGTATATACACATTTTCTTAATCCACTAATTTGTCCTTGAGTAGAGCTTGGCTATTGTAAATAGTATTGCAATGCAAAGAGGAATGCATATATCCCTTCAAATAACTGTTTTTGTATTCTTTGAGTAGATACCTAGGAGATGGATTTATTGGATCTTATGGTAGATCTATTTTTAAAGTTTTGAGAAATCTCCACACTGTTTACTATAGAAGCTAGATTAGTCCACATTCCTACCACCAGTGTATAAGGGTTTCTTTCTGCCCACATCCTTTCCAACATATGTTTTTTCTAGTCTTTCTGATATGGGCTAGTCTGATGGGTGTGAGAGGGTATCTTGTTGGAGTTTTGTTTTATTTTCTTGATGATAAATGGTGATGAGCATTTTATCATGTGATTCTTGGCCATCTGCATGTCTTCTGTGGAAAAATGCCTTTGGCTCTTATGCCCATTTTTTTTTAATTGGCCTTTGTATAGTGTTTTATGGATATCAGCCTTTTGTTGGATTTATAATATACAGTCTTCCCCCATTATTAGGGTGGGGAAACTTTTTGTAAGACTTTTTGTTTTAATAATAGTCTCTTTGGTTATACAGAAACTTTTTAATTTAATAAATTCTCATATATTTTTGTTTCATTGGAGTCAAGTCCCCAGATTCATCCCTGAAGCCAATGTTGTGGAGGTTTTTTTTCTATGTATTTTTTTTCTATGTATTTTGTAGTTTCTAGTCTTACAGTTAGGTCTTTGAGCCTTTCTAAATTACTCTGTGTGTATAGTATGAAATAGTTGTCTAGTTTCAAAAACTATTACTCTTCAGTGATTTTTCTCACATTATCATGAAGTCAGGTTCTGAAGTATACATTTAAAGGGGAGAAGAACCTGAGGTTTAGAAAGGGTTTGCACATTAGATTATGACTACATAAAAGAAGAAGCAGGAGGAACAAATATGACTTCCCTAAGGAAAGGTTGCTATTTAGTTATGGATTAGGTAATGGATTTAAAAGTTGACCCATTAAGAAAATATTTGCACATCATACATTTGACAAAGGGCTGATATCCAAAATATATAAAAATTCATGCAGATGAACAAAAGACAACAATGAACCCAGAAATGCTAAATAGTCACTTCTACAAAGAAGATACATATATGATTAATAAGCACATGATAAAATGCTCATTATCACTTATCTTCAGGTAAATGCAGATCAAAACCACAATGAGCTACCACCTCACACCTGTGAGAATGACCCATATGAAAAAGACCAGAAACAACATGTGTTGATGAAGATGTGGTGAATAAAGAATCTCCTTACACTGTTGGTGGGAATGTAGAGGGGCCCAACCCCTATGGAAAATAGTATTTAATTTTCGTGAAACTTTAAAAATAAATCTACCATATGATCCAGCACATAAGATTAGGTGAAGGTTCCAGAGGACTTTATTTTCCCATGTCTGTGAGAATGCACATTGTGCACATAAAGGGATAGAACTTCTAAGATCCTGCTCTGTTATGAATTGTAAGAGTGAGTATCTGGGTCTGTGTTTTGTGTCTATCACCATCCTAGTTGCAATTAGGTACTTATTGGGACTTTTGGGGGAAGATTTATTTATTATTTATGCATACAAGAACTGGGGTACAGGTCAGAGGTGTAGGGGGGTGAGAAGATCCATCAGAGACAGATTGGGGGACAGAACAGGCAGATCTACTGAAATATACTGCTGAGCGGAGCAGCGGGTGAGACAGGAGAGCTCTGCTGTGCCATGGCAGGGGATTGAACTTATGCTGCAGTGGCTGTGGATAGCTTGATAGTGCTGTGATTCAACACCCTGCACCACCAGGGAGGCCCCTTATTGTGCCTTTTGATGATGATAGGAAGATAAATGAAATCTTCCTATTAATAGAATACTATATAGTCATTAACATGGTGGTCATATATTCATTAATATGGTGGTTAAACTTAAAAAACATAATGAATAGTAGCTAAAATATGTCCCCCAAAGCCCCACATAAAATCTTAGAGTTAATTGTAGGTTTGATTTGATTTTCCCGTTTAGTATATTCTTTTTTTAAATTTAATTTAATTAATTTATTTTTTATCAATAGCATATCATCATACTTTTATAAGAGAGTGAAATAACATTATTCCTTTTTATTTCTTTTTAGTATATTCTAATTCGGCACGCTTTGATCCTTTGTAACACCCAATATCTTAGCATTTCACAACTCATTTTATTCTAATAAAAACTTAAAACTGAACCCATTAGGCCTACACTTGTCATTCATTTTAGAATCTTTTGCTTATTCAACTTTATGTCATTAATTTGTGAAGCTTCCCTCACTTACTGATTTTATTAATAGAGAATCTAGGCACGTAAGAGTTAAGATGACTTAAATCTTGTCAGTATAGTTTCCAACTTAAGATTTCGAAAAAATATTGACTTTGGAACCCACTGGCTCTAGATTTGACTACTAACCTTTTCCATTTACTTAGGTGAAGCCTCAGTGAGACATTGAATTCCAAGATCCATGTTCTCCTTATTTGTGAAGTGGAGACGTTAGCAGTTATTTTTGCTGGACTACTGCAAGGATTACGGCTAGTGCAAAGTACTAAGCTCAAACTCTGACACAAAGTTCCTCAAATGAGAACTATTAGTGTTATTACTATGTGATGATGATTATAATACATCTAAGCAGATACATATTTTTATCTTTAACACACTTGATTTATTGCCATGTCTTCTCTGTGTAGAGAGGTCTGTGCTTGAAAATAAATTCTTGTTTGTTTTCTCCCATAGGTGAAAGATGGGATTGTCCATCTCATCGTGACTCAGTGTCCTAAACTGGAGAGTCTTGTCCTCAGCTCCTGCTCTCAGGTGACTGATGTGAGCTTGGTGGAAATCAGCACCTACCTGAAAACCCTCAGGTACTTCCTCCCTCCTCTGTGAGCATCCTAACCCCAGCAAAGTTTCACAAAATTCTTTAGACTGTAGCTTTGGTCTCTTGATTTTTCTTTATTTAAATCACCAGAATAGATAATACACAGTTGTTGATGAATAGAACAGGAAGGAATGGTCGCATGGTCTGGGATGTGTGAGATTTTGCTTGCACAAATATTTTTTGATTATATATGATTTTATATTATATGATTTTAACACCACTGTGGCCATTCTATATTACTAACTCACATTATCAACAAATGGTTCTACTGAGTCTTTCTTTCACCATCAAATATGAGGAAGAACTAGGGTGGTGTTAAGTGGAAAGAGAGGCAGGGAAATATAGAGGAAACTCCCTCCATTATGGAACCCCATGAAACAATGAGTATTCATCAGAGAAAGGCATGATTTTAAAAGGGATATTCTAAAAGTCTCTGCCGCAGCACTATTAATTTAGCTACATCTCCTGATCTTTTTCTTTTCTTTATTTTAATAGAAAATTACAGAATTATAAAGATAATGAGGAACAAGCTCATTTTTACATATGCTAGTGTTATCCTCCATATTATTAGCCTCCAGTTACCATTGCTGTATAACAACCCCAGAATTGAGTGTTCTAAAGTAACCATTTTATTAGACTCACCAATTCTGTGAATTTGGATAGGGCTTATGAAAGAAAGCTCGTTTCTATTACACAGTGATTGGGACCTCTGCTGGGAATACTCAAAGTTTGGGGTGACTTACTGGTTTTGTCTAGAATCACCTTGAGGCTCTATGACATGTTTGCTACCTATATGGGGATGACTTGAGTTCTGGACTCGACTGATATTTTCAACTGGACAACCTCTATTTGCCTTTCTGTATGTTTGGGACCTCCTGAAAGCTTGTCTCAGAACAGTAAAGCTTCTTAGGTGGTAGTTCAGGGCTCTGATATGAATATCCCAGGAAACAGGGAAAGCTCTGTCACACTATATGAAATAGCCTTGGCATTCATGTACTGCCATTTCCTGATTACCCTATGATGGAAGCAGTGATAAATGTCCTAGTTTTATAGAGGAGGACACAGAGCGCTCACTTCACATTTGGTGCAATGCCAAAAAATTGGGTAGACATTTAAAAGATGGTTGAGGCACAAAGAGTCTGAAAAGACCAATAACTTCTCATAGAACTTTAAAAATTTCTGAGCTAAAGGAAGTCTTAACATCCTTTAATATAAACAATTGTTTAAATACAAGAATATCAGGACCTAAAGAGGTGCTTTGGCTTGCCCACGCTTATGGAGCTGGAGGGTGAAAGGACTGGAATCATGTCCCTGGCCACCTGATTAACAAGTACACACAACATGGGCCTCCCTGGTGGTGCAGCGGGTTAAGCAACGCACTACGAAGCAAACCGCAACCACTGCAGCATGAGTTCGATCCCCACTGCAGGCCAGTGGGGGACCCACATGGCATGGCAGACCTCTCCTGCTGTGCCCGCTGCTCCCCTCAGCAGTGTACTTCTGTTGATCTGCCTGTTCTGCTCCTCGCTCTCTGTGGTGAATCCTCTCACCACCCCCCACACCTCTGGCCTGTACCCAGTGCTTGTATGCATAAATAAATAAATCTTAAAAAAAAAAAAGTAGATCTAAAAAAAAACCAAGTACACACAACACATGAGCAACATTCACTACGAACAGCTGCCTCCTTTCTCTCTCTCTCCCTTTCTCTGTCTTAGAAAAGAGCTTTGAATGGCAAATGATGCCAACAGTAGCATCAAAGAGTGCACATAATACTGAAAGCATGGGAGGCTAGAGTAATGCCTGGGAAATTCATCATTGTGCCACCCTAATAATATTTACTTTGATTTGATTAATGCTATCACAGCACCCATAAATACAATCATTAAAATAACTTTAAATATTAAGTCATTATTCTTATTTCTTTCCCAAGGTAAATTGGAGCTCAAAGGAATTAAATAAGTTCAAATTTGCTAATTAGTAGTCAGCAGTGTAGACTTCTACATCATATATCCTATGCTATTTTTTCCTGAATGGGAAGCAAGACAGATAAGGTGATTTCTTGAAATAAAAATAAAAGAGAAGACTCTGGAGGTGATTTTTGTCTTAGAAGATTAAAGGTTTATAAACTGACTCTACAAGTTGACTTTACAGATGGAAGAAGAAAAGAGATTCATAATATAAAATATAAATATAAATAATAAAAGGTAGCCTAGTATTATTACTATTGTATCTGTGTAGATGTTTTTATATAAGCTCTTCTCTATTATGAAAACTGAAGTTATGTTTGTTCCTGCAAAAATTCAACAATGATTTCTCAGTTTTTCATTTAGAAACTTTTGATATTTTTTTTATTCATCCTATTTTTTCCAGTGAAGTTTTATCCATCCCATTTTTTTTATTATATTTAATTGTATGTGACATCGTTTGTATTCCCCAGTGGGTTCCCACCACCATTTCACCTGTGCACTGTCACCTCAGTCCCTTGTGCTCTTTACATCTCATCACTGTCTTTGCCCTCCCCTCCCTCC
>JAGFMF010011802.1:752564-780064 GCA_019455555.1 Galemys pyrenaicus | reverse complement strand
TTTTTTCCCATTCAGTGGGGTTTCTTTTTGTTCTGTTTAATGTTTCCTTTGCTGTACAGAAGCTTTTTATCTTGATGTAGTCCCACCTGTTTATCCTCTTTCTCATTTTTACTGCTTTGGGGACTGCCACGTCGAAGGCGCTGTTGAGATGTATGTCTTGCAGCGTTTTACCTATGTTTTCCTCTATGTATTTTATAGTAGAAACTTTTGATATTTTAAAAAGCTTGAATGAAACAGCAATAATATTTGAGCTTTATTTGAACTCTGCTCATAGAAATCTTACTTATATTATCTTTAATGGTTTTCAAGGCAATTGCTCAGAATAAAAAATTTCTATACAAATCTAAGTTAGGCTAAATATGTTTAGAAACTTAGAGCTCATGGTACTTAATAAAGTAGATGTGGGGAGTTTAGAGGGTAGAGCTTTCTCTGTTTAAGAAAGTGAGACTTGGAGCAATTCACAAGGCGATTTGAGTTGCATTGGAATGCCTTATTCATAACAGTCAATTCTGTTTAACTATCCCCTCAGCTAGTGGACTAAATGTGAAGTTAGTGTTTCTCCACATAGAGGCACCAACTCTTATTCCATTAATTAGGAGAGGGAAGGCTCATTGTGCAAAGTCCTGACTAAATTAGTTTTATTTAAATTCTACAGGTATCTTGATGTGAGTGGATGCCGACAGGTAACCAATGCAGGAATCCATGCATTGGCAAGAGGCTGCCACCAGCTCCAATGTCTGGACCTTAGTTCTACAGGGATAAGCAAAAGAGGGTAGGTAATTTCGAGGTTAACCTTTTTTATACAAGTGCTTGAGGAAATGAATCATAAGCTAATTATCTATTTTAGTTTATCATTTATATGGACATCCTGTGAGTTGTAGAATATGATATGAAAGGCCAGAAGGAACCTAGAGATTTTTGAAAGAGAAATTATATCAATTTATTTATGAATGCAATAGAATATGAAATATTGCCATTTATATAAATGATAAATTGAAATACTATACATGAAGTGAAAGATGAAATATTGATATTTATGTAATGCTAAATTAAAATATAAATGGGGGTGATTTAGCTAATCAGATGAGGGAAGGTTTATTTTTCAGGAAGGATATAAAAATAATAGTGTCCTTAGTGTTGTATGAACTGCTCCAGAAACCTAGAATTAAAATGTGTCCATATATCTTTTTTTAAAGATTTATTTATTTATGCATATAAGAGCTGGGGTATAGACCAGAGATGCAGGGGTGAGAGGATTCACCAGAGACAGAGTAGGGAGCAGAGCAAGTGGATCGAATGAAATACACTGCTGAGGGGAGCAGCAGGTGAGATAGGAGAGGTCTGCTGCGCCATGTGGGTTAACTTCCTAGCTGGGGATTACTTCAGAGTGCTGAGACTTAACCCCTTGCACCACTAGGGAAGCCCAGACCATATATCTTGATTGATTTCTTGTTTAAGCCATTCCTGCCTCACTTACAGAAAACTCACTTTCTTCCTGTTCGTCCTTCTTGCTTAATTGTACTGGAACCTGGAGACTTTAATATCTGTCCAGCTTCCTCCAAGTGAAGGAACTGGAAACTTAAACTGGAAACTTAAGGTCTGTCCAGCTTCCTCCAAGTGAAGGAACTGGAAACTTAAAGTGTACTATGCCGTTGCTTCTTCCTATCCAAGGGGTATGTGAGGCCCAGTTTCACAATTCCAAGAATTCCCTGCTGCAGTGATGCTTATGGATCCAGATGTCCATTGAAATCAACTGGATTGAAGTAGCATTGTCTTATAACATCATATAAGTTTCAGTTGTGCATCATTGTATGTCAACTACTGTATAAACTACATAAAGTTTACCACTGAAAGTCCATTCTCTCTCTCACTATATAATTTAACAAATATAATTCTCAAACCCCAAGAATTTGTTCACCCTATTTTTTAAAAATTATTGGGCCTATTTAGTACACCACTCATTCACTAGTGGGTAAGTTTTAGATCGTTCTCAGTTGCTTGCTTAAAGCATCACCTCTGTTGAACATAGAGGAGGTCATGGTCTGGAACATATGCAGAGAGTAATGGGTCATACTTACATCATTAAGTACTATTTGAAGTGTTGCTACTTTTTAAAATGACCTGAGATCACTTTATCTCATAAAAATTGAGATTTTGTATTTGTAGAATAATACTGATTTAGAACAACCGAATTTATAGAGAATGGTCTTCAAATTATAAGAAGTCATTAGAGCTCCCTGTTTCTAGTTATCATTATCATTGCTTTTTTTAGTTTTAAGTGGGAAGGCATGACAATGGCTCTGGTTCACTGAAAACAATATTGCTTTCCTGGAAACATTAAGTGCTGTTCTTGTACCTATTTGTTGTTATTAGTATTTGTCTTTTTAAGTTTTCAAATAAAAGACTTTTGTGGTTATGTTTTCATTCCATGGAACCACAAATCTGTATTCCTCCATTCCTGGAATAGATACAATAACAGAGTTCCTGTCATTTAATTTGCTTGGTGTCATAAAATCAAAATTACTATGGTGAGTTATTTTACAGTGAGGGATAGAAAAAAATGTCCTTTGTATGCATGAAAAATCTAAATGACATACAGAACTTTTGAAAATGAAAGAGATTGATGGATCTTTAAGAGTGGGTAGATTCTTTGAAAACGATTTAGCCTCAGATAATTCTTGAAGGACTGGTAGGATTTAGATGGACATGCAAAAAAGGAAAATTTGACAAGTGCAAGTCCTTCTACTGGTGATATAGTTTAACAATTTCCTTTTGTTACTAATCCATCTCACAGGTCTCTACAGGTCTGGTCCTACCCACAAATCTGCCAAAAGGTTAGGACAGGTGTAAAAATCCCCACTGCTGAATATAACAGTTCAAGCCAGGAAGCTACTTGAAAACTTTCCAAGTTGGTTTGGATGGGTGAAGATTAGACATTTGTAGTCATCTGCCTGTTTAGTTTTTGAATGACCTATCAGCTAAAAATAGTTATTACAACTTTAAATGGTTTTATTTAAAATGGTTATTTAAGATCCTGTAGTATATATTTGATTTTGTCTCTTAGTTGTGATCCAATACAAATTAAATCTTGCAAAGTTTATAATATTTACTGTCTGGATTTTTAAGAAGAAATGTGCCAATCACTGATTTAGGATCTTCGTAATAAAATAAAATGTTTTTAGTTTATTGTAATGAAAATAAGATATGGCACTCTAGCAAAACACTTATATTTGAGCACTCCTATAAATAAGCTTTTGCATTATCTATTTTCCATCTAAACTTATATCATGTTCTTATTAGACATAATTTTTTCAAAAACATTATTTTAATAGTTGTTTGTTGTTCCAATATATAAATGTGCTATAATTTATTCGATATTATCTTTTAGTTGAACATGATTGCTTCTAATTGGCTTAGGAGAAATGACATAAAGATATCCCTGTACACAATATTTGCATATTTTATTATTTCACTGATACATAGCCCTAGAAATAAAATCACTAGTTCAAAAATTATAAAATGAACATTTTTAGTGATTTCAAATAAGTATTGCTAAATTGCTTTCATAAAAGCTATAGAATTTATTCTTTCATAGAAGTATATGGAAGTGCCTGTTCTGACACTCTGTACTCTTAATATATCACAAACATTATGTAAGGGAAATTTAATGTTTCTTTCTGATGATTTTTGGCATATTTGGCATTAAAATGGCATTTTAAGTTCTTAATTTCTTTAGTATTTCTCCTTTTACTATTAAAACATGCTTCGTGTTTCATAAATTTATAAATATTCTTTATAGATAATGTGGTATTAATCCTTAGTCTTCAAAATATTTTGTAGATATTTTTCCAAGTACATCATTTTATAAAAACATTTTCTTGATTTATTGAGTATATTTTAAGGTAGATTATATAAGTACATATAAAATACATAAAATGATTTAAAGTTTGCTACAATGATAATCACATATAGTCCTCTTTTTTTTTTAAAGATTTATTTATTTATACATGTAAGAGCTGGGGTACAGGCCAGAGTTGCAGGAGGTGAGAAGATCCACCAGAGACAGAGTGGGAAATAGAACAGGCAGACTGACTAAAACACACTGCTGAGGGGAGCAGCGGGCGAGGCAGGAGAGGTCTGCTGCGCCATGCTCCCTGGCTGGCAGAAGGGATTGAACTTGTGCTTCAGTGGCAGCAGTTTGCTTCATAGTGCATTGCTTAACCCACTGCGCCACCAGGGAGGCCCCACATATAGTTCTTAACTAGAACTATAATATGTGACAATCATTTATCAGTTTGGGAGCACAAATCCTTTTATGATCCTCACTGACTATTCTAAAATAGTACTTTAGCATGTAAACCCTCAGTGTTCTAGAAGAAATAGTGGTTGTAATTGTTTTTCCCCTGCATAATGGTTATTAGAATGTTGGAAATATATCTTGATGGAAAAAAATAGGGTCAAATTGAATAGACATGAACTCAAACTGCCAAGTGTTTTCCATTTATTTACTACAAATAAATAGACCTATATTTGAAGATCACTGGGTCCATGAGTTTCTGTTAGATTTATAAAATTGACATGTTTCTGTCCATTTTCTAATTCACCAATGTCATCCTTCCCAATTATACTTCTGTCCATTATAGTCCTTCATAATTTATTCAACAATTGGTAGACCAAATAAACTTGTAAGAGTGCTACTAAGTTTTGTATGAGAAAAGAGGGAACAGTTGAAGAGAACAGAAAGGAAGACACAATTTCCTCCATTAAGACTTTGAAAGTTGGTTTTAATTTAGGACAAATTTGCTATTTATGCTGAGGCCCTGTTGCAAATGGAAGTTCCCTCTCTCTGTCCTCTTTCTTTTTATTTTCATTTGTGATGATCTGGATAAGATTATGGTTATGATCTCTTTGATCAGTTTAATATGTACATTTTAATTTCAATTATAAATGTCCAATGGAAACATAATGAATAAAAAAGTGACTATTTTGGGGCTAATGACAACATCATAGAGTTTTACTACTATTTTTGTTTTCTGAGACAAAAGTATTTCCCTTGGGTGACAAAGAGGTAACAAAAGTTTGTGATTAAACTATTGGAGGATCATAGTCTTTCCTGGGTTACTGAAGGTGATGAACAAAAAAAAAGAGCTAAATAAGGAAATAGATTGACCCACAAAAATTAGAATAAAATGTCAGCAACAGACTGTTATATACCAATAATTACTTTAAATGTAAATGGACTGAACTTATCAACTAAAAGATGCAGTTACCATACTTACAGACCTTAAATTATATTATAAAGCTACCACAATAATTAAAATATCCTAGTACTGGAACAAAAAAAAGACAGGAAAAGAATTGAGAGCCAGAAATAAACCCCCACATACACAGACATTTAATCTATTACAAAGGAGCCAGGAACATCTACTAGAACAGGAAAACCTCTTCAGTAAATGGTGTTGGGAAACCTAGACAGATGCATGCAAAAGAATGAAACTAGACCACAATCTTATAGCATACACAAAAATCAATTCAAAATGGATAAAAGATTGAAGGTAAACCATAAAGGATATAGAAGAAAACATGACTAAAACATTCAGTGTAAGATATGCAAGATCTGTAATCCAGGTCACCTTGAATAGTGTGTAGTCTAACACTTGGGAAACAAAGCTCCTAATATTTAGGGTTTAAATTTGAAAGCTACTCTGCCTTTAATGTTAGCCAAATCTATATATGAGACTCCCTTATGTTCCTTTTATACTCTTCTGAAATTGATGACTGTCCATTTATGCAATAGATTGAGGAAATGGGATATGTTTCATACAGACCTACTCCTTCAATTTCTGTCTTTTTCTTGCTATTTTCCACTCATATGTTCCTGCACAGACCAGATTTTTCACTGAAACCTGATAACTAATCTATAGAAAAGTTTAAAATGAACTAGATTAACACTTTTGGAGGGCATAGATATAATACTGAGCATGGATTTTGTTAGCCAGAATGATTAAGTTGCTTTTAAGAAATCCAGCCAAAGGTCAATTTAAAGTGTTGGTTAACAGAGATTTTTAACATTTCTGCCTGTAGATTTATTTCTAATAATCTGTTTCTTAGGAGGATAATTTGTTTAGATTGGTGCAATCATTGAGAATAGTTTTCTGGCACTGGTGCTTCTTTTAATCATCATTTTGTAGGTAAATCGAGTATGTGTCCAAGGCTGCAAACTATTATTTGATGTCAGTGATTCTCAAATTTTACTTGTGTCAGAATCAACTAGAAGACTTATTAAAACAGCTTGGTGAGCCCTATCCCTGGGTTTCTGATACAGTGAATCAAGGTGAACCCCTTAAATTTCTAAGTTTCCCAAATGATGCTGGTGCTGCTGGTCCAGGAACTGCCCTGGGAGAATTAGTGATGTAGGTTACACAGAGATTCCCTTGTTCAGAAAGAAGCCTTTTTATTGTGATATCCAGGTAAATATTTGCTTGAGGTAATCAAATTTAGAGGCATTGACCTCACATGGTCAATGTTAACTCAGCCTCTTCTTCAGGGTCACTTGGTAACAAAATAAACTTCAGTAAAAATATCCCCAGGAACCCAAGGAAGGGCTTGCAGCATAGCAAAGAAAATACTTTTACAAGTTTTTTAAATCTCAACAATAACTCCTACCTCCATGGAATCCAGCATCTCTTGATTATTCTCTTGTCTCCGTCTTCTCTGTCTTCTTCACCCCCCTGTCAGGAGGAAGAAAAATTCATCCCCACTTATGAAAAGTGGCAGAACTGTCACATGTTCTATCCTTTTTTTCTACAAGATTCTGTCAAGGTATTACCCCAAATAAACACGGTTACCATCTGGGAGTAATTCTGATGTCAGATGTTAAGTTAATGATTACTTTCACATTATTATTAAATAGACATTAAAATGATAGTACTGTAACAACTATTTGCATTTATCTACTATTACCATTTCTCTAAGAACTTCGAAATGAAATTCTGACATTTTTAGGTCTTTACCTCTGTCATCTTTAATTTTTGGTTTGATTGTTATTATCTGGAAATTTTGTTTGATGTGTTCATTGTATGCATTTATTCTGAGAAGTTCCATTAGCAATCTCAGTCTGGTTGGGAGGGCAGGAGCAGTAGTTGAGGAGGGATGAAGTGGGGTTATTGGATATACAAGGCCAAGGTTAAGTTGAGGTTTAAATTTTTGAAAACTTTATAAAAAGTACTTTTAACTAATATGACTGATAACTTTTTAAAATTTAATTTTATTATATTATTTATTTTTTCTTACAATGTTTGCTTTCATTTCTAGGTGTAGTTACCATAGAATTCCCACCACCAGTTCACCCATGCACCATCACCATAGTCCCTTGAACTCTTAACTGATAACTTTGCATCCTTTTTCTCTTTTGCAGAGTTTTTTTGTTGGCTAATTACTGTCATATTAATTTGGAATGTGTGAAACTCAGTTTCTGCAAGAATGTTACCCTGGATGCTGTTAAGAAGCTTTGTAAAAATTGTAGACGGTAAGAGAACATTTGTTTTGCCCAGTTGCCCCTCCTTCTGTCTTAAATGTCATAATGAAGCAAAGAGGAAACTTGATATCAACCGTGTATTTATATTTCTTTAAAAAGCCTCATGGTTGTTTCCATTTTATAGTAAGCAGTTCTAATAATCATTAAATCTTTTCCAAAAAATAGCTCCTGGTGTGAAACTAAGATTTTATGATGTCTCAAACAGCTGAAAATCATATTTCCTTTGTACTTTGAAATTGATAAAAAGTTCAGAAAAAATATTTGTGAGGACTTCAATCTTTTCAGTTATGTTAGCCTTTGTCCTTGGAGTATCATTAATTAGAATTATAAAAAATAAGCTACGGAAAGAAAAATATTTCAGGAGTTATCAGAGTTCAATCCCATATTTGAGAATTTCTCAACTAGTCTTAGTTCATTCAGTAAAAATTGAGCTTTTTTAATAAAATCTAAGATTTTTATAATGAATTAATGTTTGATGAATTGATGGAATTCATAGAAACATCATATGTGGGTCCTAGAACTTGAGGTTTCAAAACAAAGTAATGAACAATATGAAGTTCAGTTTGATTTGCACATTGTAAATACTTTATAAAAAATTAATTTATGATTTGATTACTACCAGAAACATGAATTGAGAGCTTAAAATATAATAAAACCTACATTGTTAAAAAAATAAACTCTGAAGTTTCAGTATTCTCAACAAATGTGCTTGTGGGCATAGAATTCTATCTTTGACTATCTCATTTTGTACAGTTTAAATGTGAGCCCTTTTTTTTCTTTTTAAGCTTTCTTTCCATTTTATTCACTCATTTTCTATAACATTAAAGACTTGCAAATTAAGGAATACATGTAACACTATTAGAAATTCTGTATTTCCAATTACTACATCAGAAATAATGTGCTATTAAAAAAATACATAAAAGAATTAATGTCCTAGCTCATTGCTAAACTGAGACGCTAGGGTATTGGTGAAAAGAGTTTTATTTGAATAACTAATCCTTTGAATACTGAGTTATATAATGCCTACCAGAAGAATAGGAATGTTTATAGAATTTTATAGATCTCTTTCTCACTGGTCTACTTGTCTCATTTTGTACTTTGGGGAACAGGAGCTTTAATTTTTTTTTAGTCTAAAAAAGATTAATATTTTAATATCTCCTCATATTATAGAATTTGGAACTACTTTCATGTCACATAGAAATGCACATTTCTCCATTATTTTGAATGAATATAAATGTATCTCTGATCTAACAACGCAATCCCTAGAGCTAAAAGTAATTTTTGAGTGTTTGAGATCAATTTCATAGGCTTCCCTAGGAAGAAATCCATTATGGATTTAGAACTTGATCTGTCTTTTGTTAGAAAATAGGTTTCAGAAAAAGTTGGTTTCTAAGCAGATCTAAAATAAATGGTAAATAAATAGCAAGGAAAAGTTGATTTAATTATTATCATATCATTATTGCCAAAATTAAAATGAATGTAACCACTAATAGTTGTTTATAATCTACTAAATCTACTAATCCTGACTACTTGATAAAAGATTTTGGGAGTTTTGTCATTAAAAACCCATTATATGTGCGCATGCACGCGCACGCGCGCACACACACACACGCGCAAATCAAAATTAGGCTAAAATTTTTTCTACCAAAAAAAAATTGATCAGAGATTATCCAGAGAAAGAGTAGAAATGGAACTGAGGTCAACCTGAGTATTTTAATTTAATGCCAATGTAAGTTGGAATTTGTTGGCAAGTAAGGCAAAGAGAAACCTTAGAATCATGGTCTTTTTTTTCATTCTAAGAAGACACCTGGAAGTTTTTCATTAAAGAAAAAATGAATACATTTTATAGAGAATTTACCATGTAGTTTTATAATACTCATAAATCGGAAAACTTATAAAATTGCACAAGATTTGCAGATGCCAGATAGTTGGTATTTTCTTTTTTTTAAAAAAATGTTTAGGAGTTACCATTAATAGAATTTCCACAGTCTTCCTGCATCTTAACACCATTTCCTCTTAATGACTTCACTTCTTTCCCTTTAAATTCAACAATTATGCTTCTATTAAATTCGAAAGTGCTGAAAGTAGATGACTGGCTTGAAAATGAGGAGATTACATGCAAGTGCATTAAATCAACTTGTGCTATAAGAATAAATGAAATATGGGGCTTCCCTAGTGGCGCAGTGGGTTAAGCAACACACTGTAAAGCAAATTGCAGCCACTGCAACATCAGTTCGATCCCTGCCACAGGCTGGGGAGGTGACCCACATGGTGTAGTAGACCTCTACTGCTTTGCCCGCTGCTCCTCTTAGCGGTGTGTTTCAGTCTGTCTGCCTGTTCTGTTCCGGGCTCTGTCTCTGGTGAATCCTCTCACCTCCCTGGACTCTGGCTTGTACCCCAGCTCTTGTATGCATAAATAAATAAAATCTTAACATAAATAAATAAATAAATTTTAAAAAAGGAATAAATGAAATATGCTCTTTCCTCACATTTTAATCTGGAGAAGAATTACCAATGTTTGCTGTAAAGGGTCAGAAAAGAAATATTTTAGGTTTTGCAGGTCATGTGTACCTCTTACACCTACTCATGAAAGTGAATAGCAGGACTGTGTTCCAATAAAACTTTATTTATAAGTGGTATTTATCACAATAGGTCCCAACACTCTTTCCTTTGGCTATAAATGAACTTTACCTTCAGATAATCTCATAATTTCCCCACTAATGCAACAAATACTAAAAAATACTTGTTATTCTCAAGTTTTATGCCATCTTTCTCCTTTGAGTAACAAAGGAGTAGTCAAAGCCATTTTAATAACTTTTCATGAATTGATAGTGCTTAAAATATAGGCTCAACTGTTTCCATTCCATATAATCTGTGCTTTTTCCATTTTTCTTTTTAGACTGAAGATTCTCCATCTTTATGGTTACACTATCACTTCTGGCTTAAGCAAAATAAAAGAAGCTTACAAAAGAGTCAAAGTATTTCATGACATTTCAGCCTTTACCCGTTAACAGTTGAAGGAAAAGGGAGTTTTTAGCAATAAGAACTTTGAAGATATACATTATTAAATATGCCCAGAAATTTTCCAAATTAAAGGGAGGTATAAATTATATTTGAATTTAGATCAAGTAATCAAGCAATAATCTCATGTGAAATATTTTGGCATTCTTTACAAAATGAATGAGATTTTGTGTGCCAAATATTCCCCATCCTAAGTAATGATAGGTAAAAAAGTACAAAATCTAAAATAGGGGTGTTTTTTGGTTACATAATTGTTTCCTGCTTAGTATAATTGTTTGCAATGCATTTAAACTTTTACTTAAAATTTCTAGATGGTACAGTGCAATCTAACTTTCTTTTGCATTCAATGTAGCATGAGAGAAGAATAAATCAAATATTTCTAAAAGGAATATTTTTTTCTTCTATACGCCATAAATATTTAATTGTGACATCATGCTTTATATAACGTAGCAAAGTTATATATAGTGTTGATTTCTACAGCACTTCTGTCAGAGCATTGCATTGATTTCTAGGTAGCCCATGTACTCCATCAGGTCTTTCTCAAATTGCAGACAGTACCACCCCTTTAAAAATTGAGTCTCTGTAGGGCATCCCTGGTGGCGCAGTGGGTTAAGCAACACACTATGAAGCAAACTGCAGCTACTGCAGCAGGAGTTAGATCACTGCCGCTGGCTAGGGAGGGGACCCACATGGCACAGCAGACCTCTCCTGCCTCGCCTGCTGCTCCCCTCAGTGGTGTGTTTCAGTCAGTCTGCTTGTTCTGCTTCCCACTCTGTCTCTGGTGAATCCTCTCACCGCCCTGACTCTGGCCTGTACCCCAGCTCTTGTATGCGTAAATAAATAATTTTTTTTTTTAAAAATTGAGTCTCTGTAGAGATTATTTTATGCCAAGGAAATAGTTGTGCACTGTCTTCAGTTGCGTTACCCAGGCACTGAGATGAGTATTAATGTAGATTTGGAAACTTAACTGGGGGTGGAGCAGGTAAAACTAAGAAGTGGAAGACAATGAACAATAGTGCAGCACTATCAAGTGATGTCACTGGAAGATAACTCTACTGCTGATAATTTGTAGGGAGAGCTCAGAGTTATTCCACATGGAAGGCAAGGGAACTGGGGTCTCTATCCCACCAATCATTGTTCCAGGCTTACTTCCAGAAGAGATACAAGTTATTAGGCACAAGAAAAGTCTAGAAGCCTAAGGACAATGCTCTGACAAGTAACCATGCTGGTTATTGAGTAGAAATGCACAGGGGTCTGAGGAGACAGAGCATCTGCTACATGTATATGAAGGGAAACAGGCCACACCTTGGATCAGGTAATGTGTATTTGAGTATTCATTCAACGAGCTGTGTGTGACTCTCATCATAATCATTCAATCTGGGGTTTAGTTTTCTTGTGTCTAAAATTGAGAAACCTACCTCATGAAATGTGTTAAAAGGATCAAATTTGATGTTTTAATCATATTTAAGTTACATGGTAGTAAAATAGGAAAAGTATCCCAGGCAGAGGGATAGTATTGAGGGAGAATGGAGTCTTAAAAAGATTTCTTAGTGTTTGGGAAATAGTATGGTTGAAGGGCAGGACATAAGTGTAACAGATGTCAAGATGCAAAACAAGTAGGGTGGGGAACATTTAGTGGGAAGGTCTAATCTCCTTTGGAAGGCAGGGAAATGATACTAAGTTGAGGTCTAAAGCAGGGGAGGAGCTATCTGGTCTACATGGTGGATAGAACTGGTGTGTAAAATATCCAACTCCACTTAAAACCTACAGAGATATAGAAGAAAAATGAAACAAAAGGGGGTCAATATAAAGCCAAACTCAAAACATGGAAGGTGTGGAAGATGAAGATTAACACAAATGCTTTGGTAATCCTCTCCTTGAGATGTGGCAACTGTTCACCGTCCTCTTGGATCTGGATTGATCTTCGTGACTTGTTTGAGTAACAGAATTTAGTGGAACTAACGTGGGATTTCTGAAGTTAGGTTGTAAGAAGTCTTACAGCTTTGGTCTGAGACTCTGAAAACTCACTCTTGGAGTCCAAGGAACCATGTAAAATGTCCAAATATCTGAAGAGAGAGACAATGCGAAGAGGCTCTGAGATCACATAGAGAATGATATTGAGTTCTTTACGCAGCAGTCTCTTGCATTAAGGTCCCAATATGGTGGAATACAGAGAACTTGGATTTACCTCTTTCCAATCACATCAAGTCTACACCTAAATATAAAGTAAACTAGAAAGAAGCATATCTGAAATCTAAACAGAGCTTCTACAACAAAGGATAAAAGACAGCACCTAGGCAGATAGGAGAGACAGAGATACACTTGCTGAGAAAGAACCTCCACATTGGAGGCAACAAGAAGGAAACATGAAACATGTCTGAATTGTGGAACTTTATCCTGGAGAGCTGAGGTGAGGTGACAGTCCCAACCCTGTGAATCAAAGTAGTGGAGATGAGCCCCTGTACCCTCTCTCTGCATTGTGGGCCAGACCGGTAGTGAGAACAGGAAAATTGAAAAAAAAAAAACCTGAGATCAAGAGTCAGTCGTTAATAGACTTGAGACCTAGAACACAACCATGGTTGGAACAAAGCCTGCCCCATAGGAGAAGGAATCTTACACTCCATCCTTACAGTGTGGCCCCGAGAAGCAAAGAACATTAGGGAATTATCTGAGTTAATATTCGAAAGATATGAATAATTTGTACAATGCAACAATTAAAATAAAAAAAATACAACCCAATTGAAAAATGGTCAATGGATCTAAATAGGCATTTCACCTAAGAAGACATATAGGTGGCAGACACAAGGAAAGATGTCTACATTGCTTATCACTAGGGAAATGCGAATCAAAACCACAATGAGATTTTGCCTCCCCTAGTTACAATGTTATTAAGAAAAAGTCAGGAAATAATAAATGTGTTGGCAAGGTTATGGAGAAAAAGGATCCCTCATGCACTGTTAGTGGGGACGTAAATTGGTACAGCACTATGGAACCAGTGTGGAGGTCCTCAAAAAATTGAAAATAGATCTACCATATGATCCAGTAATTCCACTTCTGGGTGTTTACCCCCAACTATAAAATCATTAATTTGGAAAGACATATACACCCTTAGATTCACTGTAGCACTCTTCACAATAGCCAAAATACAGAAGCACTTCAAGTACCCAATAATAGATCAGTGGATAATGAAAAGGTAGTATATGTAACACAGCAGAATAATACTCAGTCATAAAAAGATGAAATTTTGTCATCTTTGATAATATGGATGGACCCTGAAGAGATAAGTGAAATGTCAGGAGACAAGTAAATATTGTATAATTTTACTTCTTTTGTGGAATGAAAAAAAAAGAAAAAGATGAAAGAAGAAAGTGAAACCAAACAAGCTCTTATCTCTGACAACAGAATGGTGGTTACCAGAGAGGCAGGAGTGGTGGGGAAGGAGTGAGTAGCTGGTGATGACTGGTAACTGAACCTTTGGCGGTAGTGTGGTGACATTTTCAGTTACTGAAGTGAGAAAATGTACTCTTGTATACAGAGATCATACAACATTGCAAATTAGTGTTATCTCAAAGCAAAAAAGAGAAGAAAGTAAAAAGGCAAAGCACAAAATGGGAGATTTTCAAAATATGTATTATGTCAGGACTGGTTTTTAGGATCTATAAAGAACTCTTAAAATTTAATAAAATGGAAACCAATTAAAAATGGATACAGGGTTTGAATGGAGATTTCACATAAGATACAACAATGGTTTACAACATGTTTTACCATATCAATCACTAGGGAAATTAATATTAAAACCACAATAGGATACCATTACACATTTATTAGAGTAGCTAAAATTAAGAAGACTGGGCTTCCCTGGTGGCACAGAGGGTTGAGTGCAGCACTGTGACACATCCAATGCAGTGCAGCGCGAGTTTGATCCCATGCAGGGAGGGGATCCACATGGCTCACAGATCTCTCCTGCCTTGCCCTCTCCTCCCCTCAGCAGTGTATTTCAATTGATTTGCCTGTTCTACACCCCATTCTCTCTTTGGTGAATTCTCTCACTTCCCATAAATCTGGCCTGTACTCCAGTTCTTGTATGCATAAATAAATAAATCTTTTTTTTTTTAAATCTTAAAAAAAAGATAAAATTAAGAAGACTGATGCTACTAAGAGTCACCAAGAAAGAGGAACACCAAAGAACCCTTACTGTGCTGGTGGGAATGAAAAATGCCAATCACTTTGTAAAACACTAAGTTGCTTGTAAAACTAAACATACAGCTACCATGTGAACCAGTAATCTCACTACTAGGAATTTACCCAAGAGAAATGGAAACATATGCTCCTTCACACAAACACTAGTATAAGAATAGTTATAGCAGCTTTACTCACAACTGCTGAAATCTGGAAAGACTCCGAATGTCAGTCAACAAAGAAATGGATAAACACACTAGTTTATACGTACAACATGAACCTACTCATTATTAGAAAGGATGAATTACTGAATATGCAACAAAATGAATCAACATAAAAATTACTATGCTCAGTAAAAGCCAAGCATGGAAGAGTATCTACTGTGTGATTCCTTTATGTGGAACTTGAGAAAAGACATGACCACATTAAGTGTAGGGCCTCAGGTATGTGTCTCTCCTTCTCACAGGAAGGTAGCTACTTCCTTGAGGTCAGCAGAGACTGTCGTAAGTCTTATTGCTCAGAGATTTATATAAACTCATGTACTCACAAACGTGATTCTACCCCCCTATTTAAAATGCCCTTGCTTTGAAAAAGAAAGTGATTATACATAGTAAATGGCAATTCTGCTTATGATGACTGGCTATTTTTTTTTCCTTAAGATTTAGACTAAGATGCATGTATTTTTAGGTGCAAAGGTAAATCTGTAAATTCATTGCCACAAACATTTTCACCACGAACATTTTTGCCACACAACCGGCCATAAAGCAATTTTGCCTTAAAAGAGAAAGTAACTGATTGACAATTGTTTGACGTTTGGTTGCAAGTTTCTTCCACATAATGATAGCTTATTGAGTGTACAGATGATGATGATTTGCCTCAAGAGTTGGTTTCTCATTTTGACACACATTATGTTGGAGGAGAAAGAGGTTGAGGGTTTTGAAGGGTTGAACCTACATTTAGCAGAGAACCTGGGAATGGCTATCTACAGGCACGAGACAATGTGTAGCGAACAAACAATAGGGTTGAAGGTTTTCACAAAGGATTACAAAACTCAGTCATAATGTGCATCCTAGTACTTAAAAACTTAGTCATTAGGAGTCACTTAACCATATCTGTTTGATTGATTCTTCTCTTGCATCCAACTTTTAATATTTTGTGATAACATTGGTAGAGACAGCATTAGGAAACAAACTGTTGTATTTAAATGAGCTAAAATATTGGTAATATTCTTTTTTTAAAAAAGATTTATTGATTTATGCATATAAGCACTGGGATAAGGCCAGAGGTGTGGGGGGTGAGAGGATTCACCAGAGACAGAGTGGGGAACAGAACAGGCAGATCAACTGAAATTCACTGCTCAGGGGAGCAGCAGGCGAGGCAGGAGAGGTCTGCTGTGCCATGTGGGTCACCTCCTCAGCCAGCAGCAGGGATCGAACTTGTGCTGCAGTGGCTGCGGTTTGCTTCATAGTGCATTGCTTAACCCATCGTGCCCAGGGAGGCCCCAATACTGGTAATGTTTTTGAGAACTGTTGTGGATTTCTAGCTGCCTCTAGTATTTTCCATGGTTTTGATGGGAGGAGGATGAATATTTTCACTGATGGATTTGCAAAGCACTATGTTATCATTTTCTAGAATGTGTCAGTTGAAACCAAACTGTTATGTGGCAATAATTCCTGCTGCAAAAACTGTCTGTGGCAAGGATCTTACTGAGAAACCTTTTTTCACTGTGTTCCTCTTTCCCCTTCTCTTACTCTCTCCCCTTCCCTCCCCTCTTCCTACATAATATAAAATGCAAACTTTTCTCTTTAGACAAGAGAAAGATGCATGAGACTCATGGTTTGCTAATGTGAGAAAATAACCTGAACTTTGCTTGGCCATCATATAAAGGGGTCAGAAGTTTGGAACACTTCATTCAGTTCTAGCACTGAATGCCTACTCTACTCTCGTTTATGAACTGGTGTTTCATGCTCTTTGGAACATTACAGAAATATTTAATTTTTACAAAGAAATGTTTATTAAATCTGACAACTGCCCTCCCCCCCACACACAATGCTACTTGATTACAGAAGCAATATGCAATCAAAGAGAAGTTCAACTAGGTCCATAGTGCTTTTTTAAATAGATCGGTGTTACATGATTCTTTTTGTCATATTTACATAATAGATTAATTTATTATTATTAATTAATCATTAATTATTAAAATTATTATTATTAGTTACTATGATATAAATTTGCTTACATATTCTTCTTTGAAAACTCTTCAGAATATGTCCTATAGTTATTTTAGGGATATTAACTATATCTTGAATTTGCTACTCAAGAAGGAACAAAGGCTCAAGCTCTTACAGAAGTACATATGTTAGAGAGAGTTCATAAACCTACTAATTGGTCCCTCAGTAAAATGCCATTACTTGGATATCTGGATCCATCTTCACAGGTTTATCAGCTCTTTCTGGGGCCACATACCTGCAATGTTAAGTCTGGTTCTGAAGAAGGCTCTTGAAACTGCAGGAAATCCTATACTGTAGATTACAATAGGCTTCCACAAGAAACTGCTCTCATTTATGGGTAAAGAGGAGGTTAAGTGGTGGTTCTCATTCCCCACTATATGAAGTTGGGTCCATTTGTAGTTGCAAGGAAGAAGTTCTCATTACTCATCACCCTAGTTGCTGTCTGTCACCAAGAGTACTGACTTTGGAAAGCCTGTAGGAAATAGAAATAAATACAAAACCTAAAAGCTCCCATAGTCAAATATTGAGAAATATCAGATTACCAAATATAAACAGTTTTCTTTGTCTCATGCAAGAAGGCATATACTAGGATTCTTGGCTAAATTTATTTGCATTTAGAAATGCATTTGACCACAAAACTTTTCCCAATCATATCTTTTCACCATTTCAGGAAACATGTTCTAGCAAGATTTTCTCTAATTTTTAAAATCTTTGGGCAGTCACAGAGAAGCTGATTTTTCTAGAAGTAGTGCTGAAAACAAGGCAAGCTCACCTTACCTGCTGATTCACTTGCTCTCAAAGGCTGGTCTGTTATCTCTAATTCCTGGTTAGCCATTTTTGGATGCTGAAGTATAAAAATGCCTCTCTTTCCTAAAAAGAAAAAAAGGGCTAGAGACAGATTATATAGCACTGAACTTCCCCTGGGTATTTGCTGGGAATATTCAAAAACATTCTTCAGTCCTTGGTGAATGGCTTTGTAGAGGCCCCTCACATTTCCCATATACAGTGGGTTCCTTACTCTTATGTAAATCAACTCTTATTTTCTCACTAATTTACATGAAAATTTCCAATGAGCAGTCAATGTATACTTGTTCCCTGCAAATTAGTCATAAATTTCACTGAATGACTGAATGCTCAGCTCTTTTCCACACATTTCTCTACCAAGTACTTACGTTGTATAAACAAATACTAACAAAATGAAAAGCAAACCAAAAATTTCTAAGGACTCCTTTAGGAAGCCTTTTTAAAGTTAAAGAGTCCTTTCAAAATATGATTCTTCAATTAAACATACCAAAAGTCTATAAAAAGCCAACCATATACAGGGGTTTAGAAGATGCCAAAGGTACTTTTTAAATCCATAATTGAATAAATGACAAGAATAAATTGAAGAAATGACAAGGTAGAAATCCAGAAAAAACTCTACAACTCACAACTGACTCAAAATAAATTCCAAATGAATCAGTTTTAATATGAAAAATAAAATCATAAAGACTAAAACAAAAAAGAAAATCATTCTTATGGTCCAGTACTTGAACTGCTGTAATGTATGCTAAGCAATATCCTTGTGACAGGTCACAATGAATTTGCAGAAACTTTAGCAGTAAAAATAGGATAAAACTCTTCCACTGAGGCTGGTTTGTTTAGGCAGAAGAAGAGAGAAACTAAAGAAGGTTTGGTATGTACATTTTGTCTTGATAACAAGGAGCAATTCAGTATTCGAATGGGCATATTTGGGAAATAGTAGGAACCCCTAATGGAGACTAAAGGAAGAGAAGTTTGGATGTAAATGGTGGGACTGGATTTTAGAGAACTTTGATGCTCAGATGAAGAGTTTACATTTGTGGCAGGCTTTCTCAACTTCAGTACTGTTGATAGTTTTGGCAAGAAAATTCTTTATCATGGGGGATGTAGTAGGGGACAGGTCTGTGTATCACAGAATGTTTAACTGTATCTCTGGCCTCTCCCTACTAGATGCCAGTAGCATTTCTCCACCCCCAAATTGTGACAATCACAACTGTCACCAGACATTGCTACATGTCCCTGGGGAACAAATTTGTCATGGATTGAAAATTATGAGTTCCAGAATGACAGGCTAACTGGTAATTAAAAAGGACTTTCCAACTGTGGTGGTGTAGCCTGAACAGGATGTCTCTAGGAGGACAGGAACCTGGGAGGCTGTCCCAGCACCCTAGGTATGGCCTATTACTATAGTAGGGGTGGCTCGCTGGTCAGTTCAACCTACCCAGCAATGTATCTGTATAGACTTGTTCTGGTTTCCCATTGTGACTCACAGGGACATGTTCACAATATCTGGAGCCCTGACTGTCCTGTAAATGAAGGAGGGACATGCCTTTCAAATTCCTTGCAGTAGGAACCACTGAGGTGACACTTGCCTTGACTTCTGAATAGAACAGTGTATCTACAAAAGAAAAGTAATGGTATTTCCATCAAAAATCTGAAGGGATCTTGGGAGAAGCTTCTGCCGGCATCTTGTGTCACTACCCCACTGAAAATCCCACTGATGTTAGGAATTCTGGTGAAGCTATTGGAGCCACTCCCATTTCTGGCCACTTCACTCATAGAACCTTCACTGGCCAGATCCAGGCAGACTTTCTGGAGGCCTGATGTTTGGCATTACTGATGGTAAGGCTGACCAAGCCTCACACAGAGGTGCCATATGTTAACCTGTTTCCCATTATTGTGTGTGACACAGATGTTCCTCCAGGATTATTTAGAAATTGCTACCCATGCAAGAAGGGGGTCTGATGAATCAGTGGGTCTCATATGGTAGGTGCTGGCCTTAGAAGCTCTGCTCATCAGTAACCCCACCTCCTGTCAATACCCATGGGAGCTCATGCCTGGTGTCTCCTCCTACTGCTGAGATCCTGAAGAGATGGAAAAAGAAGACTGGGTTGCTACTAGAAAGGCTAAGATCAGGAGAAATTTTAGGAGCAATGGACTGCTCCAGTTCCCAAATTTACTGCTACTAAACCCAGTTCACAGTCTATTTTGAAGGTGCAGTCTGTGTGCCCATCCAGAAGTTTCCTTTTGTAGACTAGAGCTCTAAGCCTGCAACTCCTACAGCTCAGTTCATAGAATGGAGAGCAACAACCATTGAGTGATCTCGAGCTGTTCCATTCTTAGCAGATAGTGGAAATCAAGTTGATGGAAAGTAGTTTCTTTAAAAAAATAAGTCTATTTCCTTATGTCTATGACCTTGTGTAGTCCCCGCCCATGTTGACATAAGGCTTGGCCATGTGACTTGGTCTGGTCATGGGATATCAGCAAATATGACACAAACCGAGGCTTGGAAAGCATCTGTGCACTGGGGCTTATCCTCTTGGAGCACTGCCACCATGAGAAAAGCTTGCACTAGTTCCAGAGGACACAAGGCCCAGCTGACAGCCAGCAACTTATGGACATGTGAGTGAGGCCCTCTAAGGCTATACAGCTAAAATGGACTCAACTCCCTGAATAATCCCAGGCAAGTCACCAGATAAACACCTACTGAGCCCTGAACAAACTGATGACAACAGAATGAACAATTAATATGGTGGCTGATTTATTTGTTGTATTGTGATGAAGAGATAAATAACTGATATAACAGGCTTGCAGTAGCTTAATATCAGTGAAAATGAGAAGACTTATATATAAGATATTTGGAATAATTCATGTGTTTTGATGCTTCTTCATGAAGGGGCTCAGATAAAAGGCAGAGTAGATCAAAGAACATAAAAATTTATAGAGTACAAAAATCAAAGTGAGTTCAGGAATGAAGTTGTAAGAGCAGTCTTCAAGAAAGTATTTCTAATATTAGCTCATTTATTTTGGAGAATACAGATATTAATTGCAATATTGTGATAATGAAATTTCAAAAGTTCAGTTTAATGTAAATTTGTGAAGACTTAAAGGTACTACCAAGTTAGTAATTTTTTACTTTACATGGAAAATCGTTTTTAGAATAAACAGGAAAGCACTAAACTCAAAATCAATAATAATTTGTATTGCACTAATGATACAATTCATTTCAATGTATTAGCTGTCCACTTCGTAGTGCTTTATTCATTTAACAGTAAAGTTGCTAAAACCAGAGCTTTGAATGAAATGCTTGCATAATTTACCAGTTAAATTTACAGACAGATATCAGAGGTATTTATAGTTTGCTAGATGCTGCATGTTAACCATGATTATTGTACTAGTCAAGAAGAAAGAGTACCTTAGACATTTAACACTTAGCATTATCTTTAAGAACATTAGCCTGAGGGAAAGTGTCAGTTAAATCCCCAACTTTATTTTTATCATATTGAAAAAATATCATGGTAATACATAAAAAATGGAACGACAGATTCATAAAAGAAATGGTAGTAAAAAAAAGGAAAATCTTAAAAGTAGCAGGAGTGAATAATATGCATACAATCCAAATGCATTTTTATAGGCTAGGACAAGCAGAATATATATATATATAGGTATATGACATACATATATATCATATGCTAAAGTGACAATCTCTTGGGAATGAAATTATAAGGTAAAAAATAGATGAATTTTAAAGATCTTATAGCCATTAAGCACTCAGAGTTAAAGAAACAATAGCATTGTTGAAATAAGTGTTAAAGATCAAAACCTGATTTGGATTTGGGGAGCTGGAAGATTTATGTAATTCTATTTTGTATAACTAGTCAGGCATTAATGTTTGAAGTATGAAGATGTATTAAAGAAAGCCAGTAAAATCAGACAGCAGGGACTTCTGGTAAATCTAGTACATCGACTTGTAAGAAAACTTGTACAAGCAGAAGTTTACCAATTTTCCGGAAATAGAAGATTATAAAACACACATAACGTTAAACTGGAATCGTAATCCGACCTTCCCTTTCTGTCAGTGTCCAGACAGTTAGCTTCCCGCGCTCGACCCAGCAGCACCTCGGGGGTAACGAAGCTCTCTACATGACGCGAGTAAAGTGTTCAAGAAAAAGGCCCGCCAACGCAAGGACGGCATCCCGAGTTGCGGCGGGACCTCCTCGACTCCACGGGCCCCAAATCCAGACTCGGGTCAGAGTCCTACTGGGAAAGTACTAGGAGGTGTGGGAGTCCGAGTCGCGCTCTCCTCCTCCGGGGTTGGGCGGAGCCGAACCCTCGGGCAAAACTGCAGAGGTGGCGCCGCGGGGTGCACAGTAGCGGGGCACCGAGTCCGGGGCGCACCTGGGCAGACAGCTGAGGGCCCGGGTTCCGCGCGGGGGAGCAACGTGGGAGTGCGCCGCCCAGACCCGCCCAGGCGCCTGGCTCGACCCGGACATTCCCACAAGTGGCCGAACCAGCTGGACGAGCCGATCGCGCTGTGGCTCCGAAGGCAGCCGGTGGCCCTGGACTTCCCGCTGTCGCCGCCGCGCCGCGGAGCCTGCTCGGCCGCCTCCGGTCGGGTGGAATGGAGGCAGACGGGGAGCGGGAGGAGCTGGCCCGGCTGCGCTCAGTCTTCGCGGCCTGCGACGCAAACCGCTCCGGGCGCCTGGAGCGCGAGGAGTTCAGCGCGCTGTGCGCGGAGCTGCGCGTGCGGCCGGCCGACGCCGAGGCTGTGTTCCAGCGGCTCGACGCCGACCGCGACGGGGCCATCACGTTCCAGGAGTTCGCGCGCGGCTTCCGCGGGGCCCTTGGCGGGGACCCGCGCCAGGGCTTGGGTTCCCGTGAGCCCGCTCCCGCCGCGGCCCAGGTAGGGTCGGACCCCGGGGACAGCGAGGAGGATGAGAGCAACGAGGAGGGGGCGGCGGCGCTGATGCTTTCCTGGGACCTGGCGAGTCCTGGCCGGGCTTGGCAGGATTTCCAGACGCGGCTCGGGGACGAGGCCAAGTTCATCCCCAGGTGCGTGCGTGGATTGGGGGGCGGGAGGCAAGAGGATGGCGTTTGCTGACCTCCCCTCTCTTGATGCGTGGAGTGTGCAGAACCTCTCGGTCCTACTCTAAGTTGCTTTTTCTACTCCAACTCGAACTTTCCCAAGGAGAGAGAGATAGATCCCTTAGAGTTAAGGAAAGGGAATGTTTTCATTGTCAGGGCCTGGGGAGAAAGTGCCATTTGCTCATCTCTGTGTCTTGCAACCGGCCCTTTATTACAGGGGCCACGGTGAAATCCGCAGCATCTGGAGACTCTTCCGGACATAGGTTTAGGCGTCCCCACGTCTCAGCGCGGTGTGGTTGCGTCACTCCTACTTAAGGCCTTCGGCTGCACCTAGGCACGTTGAGCCAGGCTGGTCGCCAATTTGGCATCCCCTATAATAGTTTTGCGTTTGTTGTTCACCTGGGACTACTAGAAAAACGAAATCTGTCATGTGTACTGCCGGACACTAATAGTCATTGATGCCTACTATGTGCTGGGTATTTTGAGTTCACTTATTAATATTTCAGGACAATCCTGGGAAGTAGGTTTTCTATGATTGGTGGAGAAACTTAGACACGGAGATTTAGCCCTAAAAACACTGAGGCTTGTCCTGTTAATGAAAGAGTAGGGGTTTGAAACTGTACATTTTTGTATAACTGAATAAAGTGATAAAATCATATAATAAATTCTCTAGTCTTAGCTCAGACAGGAATAATAGCAATGTTATCAAGTTACTTAATTCCCTTACTACTCACAGCAGAGAGGAAAAGACATTGGGGGTTTCATTCTTTGAGGTTAGTTTGCATCTACCCTTGCCTTGTCCTGGTGTGTTCAGAGCAGCTATCTATTCCTTGTCTGACAGGAAAATACATTAATACTCATGTGTGAAATGTTTTTCTACTTTCTCTTTGGATTTTAGTTGAAATTTTATGGCGCTCTGGTTCTCATTATTGAGAAGATCTGAAAGGCATTAATTTGGTTGGCAGTTCACATTTGTGACAAAAGACTGAGAAAAGAAAATAGCCCTAGGAGTTATCAGTGGCTAGGCTGACAGGCCAGGTTCACAGCCGGGACCTGCAGGGCTGGGTTCCTCACTTCCTCCTCCGCCCATCTTCTCCTTCTAGTTTGGAGAGTGAGGGGAACACTGTCAGCAAAGAGTGACTCATTGCAAAAAGGAGGGGTTGTGTAGAGAAAGTGGGTGTGATGTCCATCTTTTCTTTTATTTGCTCTTGAGTTAAAATGTAGTATCTCCATCAGGAAAGTAGAAGATTTAAACATTGAGTCATCTTCCACCTGAATTTGGTTTGGTTCCAGCTAGTTTAAGGAGTTGTTGTTTTATTTTAACTGTAAATTTTAGGACTAAAGAAGGTTAAGTCCTTATCGTATTTTATACATAAGCACACATACGGATCTACTTTCCATTATCAAGTCTCAGTAGCAAATATTTGACATTTAACTTGTAAATGTTTAAAATGGCCTTAGGATCAGCATACAACCCCAAATTTAACATTGTTGGTGATATCATCATCATCATCATCATTATCATAATCATCATCATGCCCTTCCAAACTTTTTGGAGTTTGTTAAATTTAATGGGTACTGGTATCACCTGGTAGACTTCTATTCAAAGCCCCACCCCCTTCTCTTATGAGGTTAACAAGTACAATATTTGCCATCCTGTACTTGCTCAAGTGGAAAAGAACTAAACTGAGTTGCTTCATCTGATTGTTACCATGGCAGCCCTTAACTGTTTTGGTAAATTGGATTGCTTCTGTTACACTTCCTTATATAGCTGTTGACCTTCCTTCCTCCCACCCACATGCAATAAAAATCTTTCATTATTGATAACATTATTGCCATTATTTCAGGCAAATTAATTCTACAAACATTATTGAGTGTCTCTTTTGTGTCAGACATTGTCTTAGGGACTGTCGTAGGTCCCTGGTGGCAAAGAGGAGGCAGCGGTGTAGTTTATGTCTTCAAGAGGTGAAACATTTGTCAAAAAAATCCTCAAAGAACATTTAAAGACAAGAGAGCTATTAGCTGGAAACTATATTCTGTGGATGGAGCCAAAAGACTATTGGAAGCAGGCGCTTTCTTTGAAGTCTTGAATTTTTATCTGTAAATAATTACGTGTTCATTTTACTCTATAATATATTAGGACAAACTAAATGAAAAAAAAAATTAACTTTTGAATTCTGACACTAAATTAGTGGTTGCCAGAAGAGAAGGGGTGGGTGTATCATTTGGGTAAAAGGGATCAATTGTATGGTGATGGATAGGATTGGACATTTAGTGGTGAACTTAATGCTTGCACATAAATATATATTTTTCCTTCTTCCAAGGGGAAAATTGTCTCTCTGGAAAGGTGTGCCATTTCATCTAGTGTCTTTGTTTCCCATCTACTATTCTACTTTTCCCTGGTGCCGTCCTTGCCTATCCTAGCAGATTACATGGTCAGTTTGATAAGAACAGATATCAGATATGAGAATGTATGATTCCTGTAGAGGCAAAATAAGATAGTATGACATAATTTCCATTTCAAAGCTCTTGGGTCAAATAAGGAAATGATTTTTGGTTAAACTTCCCAGTCACCAGTAATTACAGTATTAAAGAGAAAATAGTACTGCATCGTGAATGGCTGAAAAGGGTCTTTGGGGTATGTGTCAATAGTTTCTTAAGTTTTTTTTTTTTTCTTAGAAAATTGAGGGACTCTTTCCCCTAAAGACTGGCAGGGGAGTTCCCCACAAGGTCTTGAGACCTGTTAACTTGAACCTGGAGGAATCAATGGTCTCTGTTGCCAGGATGGTCTGTTACCACTTCCTAGTAAGCAGGAACTCAGTCAGTCAGTGGGTGAAACAAGAATGGCAAGATGATATGATTATGGAAGAGAATTCAGAAAAGAAGATTGTTCCAAATAAGAAAAACCCAGAAAGTGGGAATTCACTGTCATGTAAGAGACAGAGAACGAGCTTGTGTAACTACCTGGCCTATTTATTTTGTCAAGGAGGTTATTTTGGTGACAGAGAAATTTATATTCAGTAGCTACTCAGTAGATGTTTGATGAATGACTTGAATGACTTCTATTCCTTCGTCCATATACTGAGAATGCACTTAATTCCTATTATTCTCTCCTTGATTCACTTGTGCTTTTCTCCTGATTTTGTCCAGTTCCTGGTGCGAGCTGGTCACAGTGTTCAGACATTTATGTGGAGAAGAAAATAGGGTGTGTGTGCTTTGAGGACTTGATGGGTGGGGACTGGTAGAACTCATCTTTCCTGTAGTCTGAGTTGGAGCTTTTCAGTTTTCTTAACTGCATTTGATTTTTGAGTTTATTTGTGAATTAATCCGCTTTGATAGATTAACTTGGAACTCCTCATCCTCAAAATTGAAATGTTCCTGAACCACCATGGATGTGGAAATGGGTACGGATAACTCCATACTGACCAGACCTGGGACAGATCCAGGAATGTAATAGGTATTAATGCAATGGCTGACTTGCCAGGCCAGACAGGATTAGGGTGGGATCAGCTCAGATGCTAAAATCAACCCTTTGTGATCAACAGTTTCACAAGGTTTGAGACTTTTCTACATGCACAATGTTGAAGGGGAGTCTTTTATTTAATAATTTAGAAGCAAGAAATGTAATTGAGAAGAATCAGAATTACCCACGTGTGAAGTGGATGTGGATTGTCAACATGGTTTTCTCAGCTAATATGGAGAGGAAAAGATTAACAGGTGAACACTAACCACAAGTACCTAGGGCATTTTTTAAGAACAAGTAGCTCTAAGTAGGCAGAAGTAGAGTTTCAGAATTGGTCAGGGTTTCTTTCACATTTCCCTTCTTGAGTTCCACTTTAGTCCTTTTTATTCTTTTTTTCATAATAGCGCAGTTGCCACATAGGTCCACTTCACTTGCATGATCTGCTGCTTGGCAGGGTGGGGTAGGGACTGGAGAGGTGGAAGCAGAGAAATGAGCACAGTGAGGGTGACAGGGTGAGTGGATGAGAAAGACAGAATCAACATATGGAGAGACATTGCTCTATTAGTTAGATAGTGCCTCTGTTTCCTCTCTTCCCACTCAATGAATTTATGGCTCTGAGCAAACTTGAGATGGGAGAAGCAAATCAGCTCTTCTCTGTTTGATCTCAGTTCTTATCTTCAAAATGTGAACATCTTGGTGCTTTGAACTGTGTTTGTAGTGTTTTATAATAAATATATTATTTTCACACACATGGCCAATAATAACCTGTGATCATTCAGGGAGGTAAAGATCTGTTACAGCTTGAGGCAGGATGGTGGGTTGGACCCATCCTGGAAGAGATTCAAGGTTGTTTTTGACTGTGTGTGATAATTATCTTTAGCCCTGGCTTTGAGACTTCTGTGTGTGCTTGCAATAGGCTTCCTGGAGGTTCTGTTCTCTGCCCATTCTGGGTTTCTCTCTCTCACACACATATACAAATTAGTATGTATAGTATATAATCAAGTATGAGATATCTATATCTATATATTACTTTCTCACTGTTGCTAGTCTGTTCTTTTCTTTTCTTTTCTTTTCTCTTTTCTCCTCTTCTCTTCTCTTCTCTTCTCTTCTCTTCTCTTCTCTTCTCTTCTCTTCTCTTCTCTTCTCTTCTCTTCTCTTCTCTTCTCTTCTCTTCTCTTCTCTT
>JAGFMF010011802.1:565349-738495 GCA_019455555.1 Galemys pyrenaicus | reverse complement strand
AGCCAAATAGGATTGGCCCAAAGCAAGGCCCAAAAACCTGGCACACATCTAAAGGACCTTTTAGTAGAGACCCATAGAAAAGGGTTAGAAAGAGTTAGACAAATTTGCAGCAAGACCCAGTGTCAATTTCTAAGCTACCTCTCTTGGTCCTGAACATAGAGTGGTGCTGTCTGCATTGCCTGCTCCCAGAGGCGTCCAGGCATTCTAAATGTAGGCCGTATTGCATTTATAATCAGAAACACAGGTGTCTGTGTGCTCTTCTAACTAAAAAAAAAAAAATTAAAAAAAGTCTTATGAAAGTGTGAGCTTAAAAATGTTTACCCATCTTATACCCATTTTTTCTTTTCTTTTAAGTTCATATAATATCCCTCTTAGCTCCAATAGGAATGCTTGCAGTTTAAAATGCTTCTTTTCCAGGGATCATTTTAGAATCTTAATTTATGAATTTTTATCAGTAATTAACCATTACCATGTAAATCACCTTGTAATTTGTCAAACATGATGAATAGGCTCCGATTTTAAACATCTAAAACTGGTTGGTAATTCAGGGTGCATTTTTCTCTGATTGTGTTTCATTTGGTATCTTTTCTTTAGGCATAAATTGGATTATTCTTAGTGTTAGTGACTCTCTCAACATGGGAGTAAAGAGAGTTTTTTTGTCTTAGCTAACACACATGATTTCATCCTTAATCTTTTACCTGGTATTTGTCACATACCCCCGTAAACAACTTGTAGTATTGTCAGTGCCTTAGAGGAAGCCCTGAACTTAATAAACGAGGGGTTGATGGGGCCTTGTCACCATGGGGCCTCCTCGGCATTGATGTGCCACGCTAGGTCAGGCAGGCCCAGAAGGAAACAGAGGCCTGTGTGGAACATTGTGTGGACGCTGCTTATTTAACTTCTGACGTCAGCAGCAAGGGCACTGGGAGGCTGGTAATTCCTGGACTCAGGAGCAGAACAAAAACTTGTGTTGGCACCAAGTCTGCTGAGCTAAAAGAAATCCACAGGGGTTTGCTGCCTGTCACAGGGCACAGTTTTAAGTCCTACAAGGGGGACCTGGCATTATCTCTTGTTATGATAAAGCATTTTTTTGTTTTGTTTTTTCCATTAGGTGTGGAGATTGCCAAGTGCATTATGTTGCAGTCTTTGGGCATAATCCACAGAGCTCTCAAGTTTCACAGATACAGACCCAACAGGCACATGGTCAGAGGCGGCTGGGTGGGGTGAGGGGAGTGTGCCCCTGTGTGCACATTCCCTGAAATTTGAAGCAAATATGAATTTATCTTATTGTAATCTTAGTCATGCCTTCATTCTTCAAAGGAGTTTTTGTTTGTTTGTTTTTATTATGTGAACAGGTCCTGTATAAATAATTCATATCCTCCTTTGAAATAACTTTAAAAAGATTTTTTGGTGCATCAAATTTTTTTTAATTGAAGCCGAACACTTGCAAGCCCTGACAACCAGTTCAGGACTTACTTTGGCCTGAGGAGTTATTTCTTCCTTGGGACGCTGGGCTCGGAGGTGCTGGGCTGAGTTAGGGTCCTGGCTGCGCCACCAGGATGATGCTTATCTGTCTCCCTCAGTCCCTTCTTGGTTAGTAGGCTACTACTACTAATTTTTCATGATTTATCATGAGGGTTAATGAGCCCCACATGTAAATTATGCGTCACTGCCTGGGCTGCATGTACAAGGTGCTTAATAAATGTCTGCTACAGTGTATGAATGCTTCAGAATCATTCACTCCCTTGAAATAGAGTCAGTGGTGGTGGTAAAGACTTATTGTGATCTAAGGAAAAAAATAACAACAACAAAACCACAACAAAACAAAACAAAAATAGACAACTACAAGTCAGAGACATTCTACAGGGAAGAGGGAGGGAATGGGATTAAGGCAGGGACAGGAAGAGAGAGTCTGGTGATGGTGCACGGTGAATTGGTGGTGGAAATTCTGTGGGGACTACACCTAGAAAAGAAAACAAATGTTGTAAGAAACAAACAAACAAACAAACATTAGTGAAAAAAAAAAAGACCCTGACCTTAGAAGTTTTATTACTTAGGTAATATGAAGCTATCAAGGAAGGAGGTAAGGAAGTAATTTAACCTGAAAGAGGATGATTAAAAGAAAATCACAGAAAACTGGAACGCCAACTTTCTAAGCAACAGCTGACTATAACAGAGAACTTCCAAGTCTGCTGTCTTTGCAAAACACAAACTTATTTCTCCTCTTATTTTCGAAGCCACGTGGTCCAGCAGCCCTCTGGAGCAGTTTCCCTCGCTGTGGTCGTGCTAGGACCCAAATACATTTCATCATGTGACTTTGCAACTTGGAGCTTGTCAGGTCTGCTGTGCGGATGAGGAAGGTGGCGTAGAAGGAGGGAAGAGAAAGAGAAGGAAAAGAGGGCATGGGAGAGACAGGCAGAGGGAGAAAATATGTGAATGAGAATGAGTACCAGCTAAAGGTATTACAAAGGCTTTTAGGGACCAGGTGTGGGAATAGCAAACATGCTACTTCTCCTATTTCACTGACCAGAAGCAGTCCCTCAGCTCCCACCTAGGTGCCGGGCTCCTGGCAGCCATTTCTCCCTGTGTGCTTATAATAAAGGCAGCATAGGGGCAGGTCTAGGTGGCCTGTGGCACATTAATGAAAAAACAGTTAACCACAAACTTATTTTCTACTAGTGCAGGCATTTTCTATGATTAATTTATTTGTACACACAACTCGAAACAATTCCTGAAATTCTGTAAACCAGTAGGGGACCCAAGAGAATTCATAATCATTGTTCTCTTTTAGGGATTCACAAAACTCAAGGGATCTACTGAGGCATCTACTTCTGAACATTTAATGCAGTTAGCCCATTGACAAAGAATCAGGAGATAGTATCTTAATGACCATGCCTGGCAGGCAAGTTTCTATTAATTAGAAAGCCTTTCATGCTTTGTGTGCTGCTGGTGGTCATTCAGTGACGACCATCAGAGAAGTTAATGATCCTATTGTGCACTGAAATGATAACATACAGTCTAAGGGTCAAGACTTTTATTATTTTTTACAAATATGACTCAGTCACTCAACCAGTTTTGTTCTTAGCTCTGGGGGGAGGGGTGATGGCAGCTTTGTGTGTCTTACATCTTCTGATAAAGTGATTTACTCCTGCAGGTTTATTAATAATACCTTACTTGAGCAGCTCTTTTGAATTATCACTGGCCTGTGTAATATTAAGCAGTTTATTTATGAGAGTTCATAGCTTTATGGGACACCCCAGGGGACAGGCTTACCTAAGCTTCTGGGTTAGCATACACCTCACGTTTTGCATTGTTCCATAGTTCTGTGGGTTCATTTTGAGCCCTGTTCTTTCTGGGGAGGTTCAGCTGTCGAGCATAGTGGGAAAGCACTGTGCTGTCAGGTGTGGCATGTGTTCTCAGAATTCGGCTGGCTAAATCCATTCCCTTTTCTGCCGTTCAGGTTCTCTTTGACTTGGGAAGTGTATCTGTTGGCTATCGCTGCTCAAGCGTTTGTATGCATTTCTGTTGCCCCGACAGCCTCCCCATCTAATATTATTAAATCATCAGATTGTTCATCTTAAAAAAAAATCACATGTACATCCTAAGTACACATAGTATTGACTTGCCAACACATAATCAATAAAATCGGAAAAATATAAAATTGCTGTTCCATTGTAAGAATAATTGTGGAGAATAATGCGGCAGCATCTCTAGGTCTAGGTCATGCTGATGTTGCTGCTTTTTTCATCCTTGTGTCTTTTTTTATGTGGCTCTTTCCTAAACTTGAAAATTTGCCTTTGTATTTTTATTTGGTTAAATTGAACTCAGGTCTATTTTTTAACATATATATATATATTTGTATTTTTTGCAGGAAAGAGCAAGTTATTACCTTATATCAAAACATCAGCCTTGTGGAGCCAAGACTAATCCAGCCATATGAACATGTTATCAAGAACTTTATCCGTGAGATCAAGCTCCAGAGCACAGAGATGGAAAGCCTGGCCATCGCAGTGAAGAGGTACTGAGGCTCTTCCCCTTGGGCACATGGCATCCTTTCATGGGCCCAGGACCCAGGCGGCACAGGAACTGAACTGCATTGTTACATTCTGATGTGGGAGGACTTCCTGAACCTCAGGAGTCTGGAACTTCTGAACTAAACTAGCATGAGGGAGGTTGTGTCCGGCACTGCTTCAGAGAGTCAGCCACCAACCAGCGAGGTCACTGTCATCCTACCATAGAAATTCTACAAGGCCACTGAGTCCATGCAGGACAGTTCAGGAAGGTTCGCTCTCTTCTATCCAGCCACTTGAGGCAAATAGGAAGCTTTTCATAGAGGCAGGCAGACTTTATTTGCAGCCTGGCCTTGTTGCTGAAAGGTGTGACTTTGGCCAGGTTACTTACACTTCCTGAGTCTCAGTGTCTGCATCTGACCAGCGAGGCTGTAGAGCTTCACATCTTCAGGGTGTTGAAATTTAATAGATGCTCATGGCCCCCAAGTGGTGGGTACCACCAGTCTCTCTTTTCCTTTCTCTAGCCCTCCCCAGCAGCCTGCACTAAAGCCTAACAGCTGCTAAGCACTTACTATCAAAAGACAGTTAACATAAGCCATAGCTGGCTTACATGGGGTATCTTACTGGTTTTACTAGCAATCCATTGCAAAACAGTTTTTATGTGCTGTAATCCTTGTTCCCTGGAAGCACCACACTCCTTGACATGCATCGGAAAAGAGTGAATTTTGTTTGCTGCAGCTCCTGGTATTCTGCCCCATGGTGCTTCTCACTGCTGTGAGCTCCATCAGCAAACCCAGTCCACATCCCTGTTGGCCTCTGCCCAGAACTTATAAAGAGCCTGTTACAGAGGAGGCCCTCTTTCTGCACTGGGATGCTCCTCTGTGTCTTTATTCTTTCTCTCAATATGATGAAACTATCTAGGCTATGTGACTTAGTTATTTGCAGTCACAACATTCACTAAAAAAAAAAAAAAAAGTTGCTATCAAGAGACATAATGCCTAGACTTGAAATAACAGGGATTTATAAGCAAATTAGAACTAGCTGACTTTCCAAACTTAATTAACATAACCTTAGCATCTTGTATGGTGAGGAGGAGCTAAGCAAAACAGAAAACAGTAATAAATTAGTCAGGATCTAACTTCCAACCCCCAAAGCTTGTTTGGAGTTTTATGTAGAAATTAATTATACAAACTGGGTGGTGAGCAAGAAAGTAAGCTGAAAGAGTAGGATGACGTGTCGGAATCCATCAAACAGGAAGACTGGAGGGTTTCTCTTCAGGCCATAGTCTCTGCTTTTTATTAATAGCATGTTACTGGTGCAAGTGAATTCACTCTAAGTCTCATGGTGTCTGCTTCAGGTCAGTTATAATCCAGCTCAGAGGACCGGATATATGCATGTGAAAATTTAGAAAACTGAACATATAGATCCAAGAGAGAACAAAAATGTACTTTTTAGATCTTAATCTAAAGCCTCAATGATTGTAAAGTGGCAGATATCTGCTTACTAGACATTTGCTAGATAAAACTCTCCTGGAACTCTTAACAAAATTGTTCAATTTCCAACTTTTTGACAAATCAGTATGGTTGGCTTTTATAGAGATGTGATTTATTGATTGTGTTAAAAAAGGAAAGAATTTTTCTAAAGGGTAACCATATCTATATTTTAGAGCTTCATGGGACTGATAAGAAATAACTATTGGGGCTGATAGGAAATAATTATTGAGGTCTCTTCTTTTTTAAATACTAGCTACAGCATATCACACTTTATGTTTCATACAATAAAATTTCAAAATTATATCTAACCATCTCTGTGCCATAGAGTCGTTGGGTCCAGGGTTGTAACACTGGAATTTATTGAGTCTTCCAGCAATTTGATATCTTTATCTGTTCTCTACCATTGTCTAGTTTAATACCACTTAATCTAATTTTTCTATTTATTTAATATTTAGTTTTAATGTCATTTTATACTCAATTGGTCAAATTTCCAATCTCATTATGTGGAAAGGGGAATATTATTTTAAATGGTATGTTTCTCCTCCTCTGTAAAATAGAAGTCTTGAAGTAGATGAAGTGGAAGTTTCTCTTTGCTCATGTCACACGTCTAAGAGTGTAATGAACAGGTGTGCATCCTCCTGAATTTCAGGGCCCAGGACAAGGCAGCCATGCAGTTGAGTGAGCTGGAAGAGGAAATGGATCAGAGGATTCAGGCCGTAGAACACAAGACGAGGAAAGATGTAAGTGTGTGGAATCGAACCGTTCACTTGACAGGTCCTCATAGAGCTCTTGTTATGGATGGACCCCTACCCCAGCCATCTGTAGGGGCAGAAGCCCAGGCTCCCGTCGGGACTCCCAAAAAAGGCACTTTCAGTGGTGGTGGCTTTTGTCATGGGTAGAATAAAGGAGAGAGAGAGATACAGCTGGGGAGGGAAGAGAGGTAAGAGCACAGGGGATGGTGGTGATGGATCATAAGTGGTGGGAGAACTATGAGACTCCACCTGAGGGGAGAAATCAAATACTTTCAAAAATGGAAATGATGTAAGAAAATGAATATTAAAAAACATAAAAAAAGAAATAAACACATATTCACTTAAATGAATGGATAATTTCAAGTAGCCACAAGTGCAGTAAAGAAATACATGTGTGCTAGACAGTGAGTGGGAGAGGAGTCTGTTTCTGGATGGACATTGGGGGCCTCTTTGAAGTAATAACATGAGAGATGAGGAAGAGAAGACAGAGTTGGCTTTGGTAGAGGAGAGTGGCCCAGTTTTTATATACCTCTGTTTTATTGCCCTTGTCCACTGCCAGCCTCTGTCTAAACTAGAGTGAAAGGAAGGTTTTTTGGAAACTTTGGGTTTTTTTCTACTGGAACATATTTTTATGGATCATTGTAGGAATTTTTAGAGTTGAAAGTAGATGTGACCTTCAGTTATTTCTAGTCAAGAAATCGAGACCTTTTTCCCTTTAAAATATATTTTGATGAATGATGTTTACGGAAAACAAAAAATAGACATATTCATTTGAGTAGCTAATTTGGGGTGGAACATCCCATTTGTTTTTCTATTAATTTGCCTCATTAGCTCCAAGAAGCAGCAAAATGGAGTGAGAAGGGCCTGGGTGTTGGCATCTGCTAGACTTTAGCTTTCCACCTGGTTATGGCCTGGTGTAGATTAGGGAACGATAACCTCAGAGTCCTTTTTGTTCCATTCTAAAGATGGCCAACTGCCTGCTTTACTGAGGAAGAAGCCCTGTGACCTATATAGAGGGCCTAGTTCAGCGTGTGAGGGGGTGCGTGCGCCATGACTGTGACCACTGGGCTCTTGCTACTCTGTGTACTTTATATCCTTTCAGATTCTTCACCTAAAACTATTTTACCACATGTATGCCTTTGCATCTCTTTGTTGTCTTATCTCTTCTTGCAAGTTTAGTAACTATTTGGATATTATATTCTACAGAGTGAGTAACTGAGCTCATGGTCCAGCTTTAGGGCAATGGCTGCCCCGTTCTTCCATCAGCGTTTTATTTTTGCAGTCCAGCAATAGTAACATCACATTTTTCTGCCTTTTGTCCGCTCCATTCATTTAAGTGTGCACTAAGTCATTCATCAAACACTTACCAAGCACATGTTATTCTGCTGGCAAATCTAATTGCTTATTTTAGCTAAGTATTACCCCAGTTTATTGTTGGTCATAAAGACCTAATAACTTCATGCTTTGTCAGTTATGGATCTTTCTCAGTTTCCTTGGCCCTGTTACAAGGGTGACAAATAAGAGGCATCCACAGCATCATTTCTCTCTTTCTGGGGACACCCTATGTATATAGCCAGCAACTTGCTGTGTGGATGTGGTTTCTGAAAACCCAGCCCGCTGCTTGCTGCCGCCAGCTGGGCAGTTGGGCACTGGGTCAACATCTGTTTGCGAGCCCATCCTTATCTCCTAGTCTCACTGGAACAGCGCATCCAGACTAGCTGAATTATCTTCACAAACTTCCTTTCAGTCAGTATGGCTCCCCCGGCTCTCCCACAAACCCTTCACCCCACAGCTCTGGGCTGACTTATGGCCCTGCTTTCACTCCAGTGGTTTTCTTGCTTTGTGAACTGTCCCTTCACTCCTTCCCAGTTTCTTAAGTTTGACAAAGCTCGAGACGCCTTCTGTTCTGTGCAATGCCCTCCCCTAATCCTCTAGCTATAGTCACCTGTTCCTGGCCTTGACTCCTGTTGTACTTGTAGTCATAGCCCACTGCTTAGTTTCTGATTTTATATCCTAACAGCTTTAGCTCTGAGGATGCCCCTTTGTGCCCAGAAGACACATTAGAGAAGTACTTATCTATGGGAAAGTGCTTGGCATAGAAATTTGCAGGTGATGTGATTTCAATTCAGATAAGACGAAAGCTCTTCAAAACACAGTAAATCCATCAGAGGCCTGATAACGTGATAGGATTCTGGCCTCCACTGGAGCCTTGGCTGTGCCTTATCTTGTAGTTAATTATAGCATTAATGAACAGACTAGTTCATCAGTGTGTGGCAGCCCTCTATCAGTGTCATCCAAGTGGTGTGAGTGTGCAGGTAGGGGGTTCCACAGTGCTTGCACTTCGGTTGGTTTCAGTGAAGTGCTGTTTATCTAGTCATTTGGTTATAGCCACCATCACTTTGCTCTCTCCCTGTGTAGGAGATTTGGGATCAGTCTCAATTAGTCATATGTTTCTTTTCTATATGGGTTTGGAGAACTTACTTAGATCGACACCATCTTTTTTTTTTTATCTTTTAGGAAAAACGCAAAGCTGAGGAAGCCCTCACTGATCTCAGACGTCAGTATGAAACAGAAGTAGGAGACCTGCAGGTGACGATAAAGAAACTCAAAAAGGTTGGTATGCTCGACTTTCATGAGTAGCTTCAGCACGTCAGTGTGTCTAGTAATTAGCTACCAAAAACCTCAAATTGGATAACTTGGAAAGACTTTTTTAAGGGCCCTGATTTCCTTTTTTGTTTCTAAGGCCAACATGTCTTTTGCATGGATCTAATACATATTTCTGACCCCTTGAACAGTTGTCTACCAAGCCCCAGGTTTTTTCACTTTAGTTTCCAACAATCAAGTGCCCTGTAATCCCACAATTTCAGTGTCCTGTCTGCTCCCTGACAGTCGGGCATGCTCTTTCCTGGTCATGTATCTCTGTATCGCTACCCCTGGTTTACTGAAAGGTAATTGGTAGGTTTCAGTCAACAGTGATTAAATGAAATGAATATTCCTCTTCTACATAGAAAGTTCCAGATCTAGAGAACCCTTGATCAGCAGGAGGTAGAGGAAAAAGCTCACTGAAGTGTGAACAAAGGTGTGATTTGGTTTTAGCCTTTGCTCTATTTAGTTTCTACTGGGTAGGGTCCTTTTCACTCAACGTTGTGTTGACTGAATTGGTTCTAGATCAAGAAGGCAGTAAAGGGAGGATTTTGCCTATTTTGATGCTTATCTTTACCTTCCCACTTCCAATTTAAAGCTACCAAGTTGACTACACTGATGCAGGATTTGGGAAGAGGTGCTTAAAATAGTCTTTCACTTGCTGTTGCATGTTGGCTCCAACCCACCACTGGACACACTTCTCATTTGTGGATTGTCCCCATAACTAATGAAAATATCTGAGCTAAAATGAATACGAACACTTAATAACTAATCATCTCTGAAGGCGGCATTATGAATTTGAACTTGTTACTTTGCCTCCCTGGTGGTTCATATAACTCTAATGCTCCTTCCAGTGTTTATATTCAATGAGAGTAAGTGACGATTAACTCCATTTGGTAGGCTGTTGCAGTTTAAACCTCTGGAATGATTAAGAACTCTTCCTAATAGCCTTCAGAATTATTATTAACTTCACATCTGATTTCCACAGGTCATTAGGCCATACGTACTTTGCTTGTGTTACGGTATTTGAATGAGCCAATAGCTTGTTGTTGCCAGAGTTACCGATTCGCCTAGTTACTGTCCTTATTTGTGTGTCACCCCAAATCCTCAGACTGAGGGAATGTAGGCCAGAAGAGACATAGATTCTTGCTCTGATACAGCAAACGCTGACGACCAAATGGGCACGGAACATCAAGATTCAGGAGTCCTGAAAGGCGCTGTGCCAGGCTCTGCTTTTTGTGAAGGAGGACTTGGCTTCCTCCTTCTGAGCTTTTGTTTTTCATCCGTAAAATGGAATTAATAATAAACTATCCTGCCTAACCTTAATCTGTGATACTTTATTGACTGTAGTTTGTTAAGCTCTTTTTTGTAATTAAAAAAAATAGAATTCTCAAATTTTCACTGAGGAAGGTGTAACTAGCCTATTTTTACAGAAGACGATACTGAGTACCAGAGAGGTTAAATAATTTGCTCAAAGTCATTATGCTAACAAGCATGGTGTGGTCTCACAACATAGTTTGTGCTTTCTCATTTATACCAGACTTCCTGCCTCTTGAAAGGGTTGTTCTATAAAAGAATAAGAGATAACTTGTGTGAGAGTATAATACAGACTGCAAAGAACTACGAACTTGGCAAATTTATTAAAGTTGCCTTCACCTTATGCCACTGATTCTGGGAAACTCATTTTTCCTAAAGCTTTTCTTCCTGAAATTGGTATGCATCTTAAAATTGATGGCTCATCTCAGTGACAGTGATACACGAGGCAGTCATGACATAGTGGGAAGAAAGCCTTTGGCTGATCACCTCTAATAAGATGAACAAAGTCTAGTGTCAAAGTATTTAGATTTTGACTTGGACCTTGTGAAATATGGGTGTACATTTTGATCAATGTATAATTATTCAATCACCAGACACCCATAATCATCCTGGGGATGTAACTATTTGTAGGAAAGACATTTTTTTTCTTTTTTTAAAAAAAGATTTATTTATTTATGCATATAAGAGCTGGGGTGTTGACCAAAGGTTTGGGGGTGGGGAGTGAGAAGATTCACCAGCAACAGAGTGGGGAACAGAACAGGTGAAGTCACTGAGATACACTGCTGAAGGGAGCAGCTTGCAAGACAGGAGAGGTCTGCTGAGCCATGTGGGTCAGCTCCCTGGCTGGGAATCAAACTTGTGCTACTGCAGTGGCTGATGATAGCTTCATAGTGCTGAGACTTAACCCCTTGAGTCACCAAGGAGGCCCCTGGAAGGACATTTTAGTGGTCTGTGTTATAGATTCTCCTGGGCCACAACCACCCATCAAAATTCATGCATGTATTTATATAGTTTTGTGTTTGTATGTTTCTAGCATCATCTCATACTTAAATTTTATTGATTTTAATCACTTTATTAGCATTTCTTCAAATTACCACGAAGGAAATCATAGGTGAATCTAACACAGACGTTACTCTTAAAAATCTTAGACTCTAGTAAAGAGGTAGGGCATTGATGAACAGTAATAATACAGCATAGAAAGTTCAGATAAAGTTCTAGGAGAATTTAAAAGTTCAGATTCAAATGCAACATAACTGAAAATAAGTGAGTCTTGGGTTTCTTAATGGTTGAAAGGTTTCTAAAAAGAGTGATTCAATGAAAATCTGTTAAACAATAAAATCCCTTTTCAAATGTTTCTATTATTTAAATCAGACTTTCAAGTCTTTCTGAAGTGCACATAATTTAATTATTTACAAAGTTGTGTGATGTTGAAAATTGAAGACTTTTAGAATTTCTAAATCTGTATGCAAGGATATTTCTGAATGTAACTGAATTCATTTAGTGTGAGCTTGTTAAAACATTTTATCTTTCAGCTAGAAGAACAATCCAAACACATATGTCAAAAAGAAGATGTGGCTGCTCTGAAGAAAAAAATTTATGATTTATCCATGGTAAGAATTACCTTTTCACTTTCAGAAATGTACTTTTAGTCAGACTACTATTACCTTTTGTTAGTACATTTCTATATAGTTTCCGTATTCTGAAAATGTGTTCAAAACACTTCACTGCTGGTGGGCCTCTCTTCCATTCTTTTAATTTTTATTTGGTTATTTCCTTTGGAATTTCATGTTAATGGAAAAGAAGACATACTCATGTGCTTTGTCTATCATCTTGAACTGGAAAGCTCCCATGATTTTTTTCTCTTCTTTTTCATTTTGTTTTTAAATAGAAATTTCCTAACTACAAATATTAATATTTAAACGCAAAACTTAAGGTGGTGGGATTTAACCAGCCTATAGGGTACTAGATACTGTCAACTCTTGAGAATGTTTATCAGCAGTTTCACAGTACTCATTAAATAAAACAGATTTAAGTATTTCATCTCAGGTAGTTTGTTCATAACCTGTTGAAGTATGTTCACCCGTAGTTTAGCACCAAATGTCAAATATTTAAAAACATTTAAAAAACAACTGTGAGGATTTAGATTTTGACACTTTAATAATTTACAATAATTTCAAATTACCTTGCATTGAAAATTAGCTCTTTTGAACACAAAAGTCTGACGGCTTCTAGAGGGGGAGAGTCGGTGTGGGAAGGTCGCACTATATATAACTTCATTTCTCCCATGTTGAAGATACTCAGACCTCATGGCCTGCATTATCTCTTTTGTCTAGGAAAATCAGAAAGTTAAGAAAGATCTTTTAGAAGCACAGACAAATATAGCCTTTCTTCAGAGTGAACTAGATGCTTTGAAAAGTGATTATGCTGATCAGAGTCTGAATTCTGAAAGGTATGACACTTCACATCTTATTTTTTGGTTTGCATGAAATGCTTATTTAGAGGATCATTCATGTGAATAAAGCTCAGGTATCTAATAAAGGTTGTCTATTAACTTTGCTTTCTAAAGACTTCACTTTCAGTGTCACTTTCCTAGTGCTTTTAATTTTTTTAAACAAATAGATTTATTCGTTTAATTATTGGCTGCTTGAGATAGTACAGGGCTTTATAAATGTTTAAATTAACTGGGAACAGAAAGTATACCTAAAGTGTCACGAGTCAGTGCTAATTAAAGTGCTTTGAAGGTAATATTCCTGACCCTACAATATAAGAAAAGGGAAAAGTAGACATCTTAGGTAATTCGATTTACTTTGCTGTGCTTTATATTATATTAATAGAACCTAACACACACACACTAACATTTGTATATGTATGCATCGATACTTAAGGATCTATAAACTGACAATGCATATGTATACAAACAGACTACACACTACATAAATCCATATATGTATACAAAATGAAAATATTTGCATACATGCATATTAATATCTGTGTGTATATACACACATATATATGCACACATGTGCACATTTGAGAAAAACATCTTGTTTTTTGTTTGTTTGCAAACTTTCATCAGAACTAAGTTTTTATAATGTGAAGCAGGCAAGTGTTTAAGTCCTTATTCCCCAATAAGGGACCTTATTCTCTCAGGTCCCTGAGCTAAACAAAGAGGAGTGTGGGGGATGTAAAAAATGTCCCCGCTTTGTTCTTTGAAAACCTAAAATTTATTTGGAACGTTACAGATTTAATCACTCTGGGAACTAAACAATGTCAGAAACAATACCACCAGTGGTGTCATGCGCTGGGTTAATTGCCATGTGATGGTAGACAATGTTTTTAGTTCGAAAGGGGGGGAAATTATTATTAAAGAGGAGACACCTGAGGTGAAATAGGGAGGCAGGTAGTTTGTGTTGGGTAAGGGAACAGAGGCAACCTCAGCTACTCATCAGTTAAGTTAAAGTAAGTAATGCATCGGATGTTGCCCTCTGCCCTGCACTCTCCTTAGCATTTCACTAGCATTGAATCTTCAACCCACAAAATATCCTACAGGTTAGGGACTTTCATTATTCCCATTTCACGGATGGGAAAAGAGAGTCTCAGAGATGTTCCAAGTGAGGCAATAACCAGTGCAGTGGCAGGAAAACAGGAATGATTAAGTCTGGTTTGGGGAAGGGTGGTCAGATAACTGGATTAAAAGAAAAACTGAAAGGAAAGATGAAACATTAAAAAAAAAGTTTAGTTTAAAAAGTAGTTTAAGACTATACTATAAAGACCCAGAACATTTTACTAAGGATCTTAAGTTCCTGCGAACAATCATGAGAACTTTAAGCCATATCAAGAGAGTTAATGGATGGAGAATTTTGACCAAAATTTGATGGCCTGAAGTTTGGAAGCTAGTGATGAGATTTGTCTGCTTAGAAATGGGGCTGACGGTGAGTGACATATGTTCTGGGTGGATCTTTGGAAGAGGAGGACAGGCTTCATAGTAGAGTTACAGCATTACATCGCTCAGTGTACGTTCACGATCAACTGAGAAAGCCTGGTCTGAGGGCTCTCTCTGTAGTTTAGGGGGAGTAGAGATAAGAAACAGAAGTAGGGACAGGGTAAGGAGAAAGAAGGAATCATAAGAAAGGAGAAATAGCTGGGATTGGGATCATATGAAGCTCTCAAGGAACAGAGAAGGGTCAGAGAGAGAGAGTGACATGGATTGAAGGGGCTGATAATGAGCTTGCAGGAAGGAAAGGTACTTAGCATGAGCTCACTGGTTCCAGTTCTGAAAAGAACCAGGTCAGTGGGATGGGGATTGAGTGCTGTGGGAGCTGAGATGGGATGAGGGTGTTGGTATGTTTGGGGGGGTCACAGGAAGAGAGATGATTGCTGACACACAGGAAAACCCAGCAAAAGCACAGTGAGACAGGCTCATGACCAGGGACATGCATTTTGGAAACAGGTGAAAAATGGCCTGGGAGGGTAACTACAGAGAAAGGAGCAGCCAGACCTAATTCTCATTCAAACATAAAATATAATTTTACAGGGATCTGCAAATAATCCGAGAGTACACGGAAGATCGAAATAGTCTTGAGAGGCAAATTGAAATACTCCAGTAAGTTCTCATATAAAATGCTCATCACATTTTGCATTTTCCTGTTAATAAAACAAGTGCCACATGCAGCACAAGTTGCCGGTTTCAGAAGCCCAGGTTCTTGGGTCCACACATATTTCTTCTCACCCTGGTGCATTCAGCACATGCACTCAGTTTTCTGATGCTTTTAATCCTGACTAAACTATTCAAATCCAGGAACTAGAGTCTAATTCTCTAAAAGCCCTTGCCAGCCAGGCTGTGTGTCCATATGTCTTCACTGTACTTCTGTGAAGGGAGCACCCTGAACTCAAGACACTGTCCCTGCAGCTGAGTAACCGTGGGGTGTCAGCCTCAGGACCTCCCCTGTCACAGGCATTCTTCTCCAGGTTATTGTGCTTCATTAGAGGTGCATTATTTTTTTGTCTGTAAGTTGGCTTCTTACCTCATTGGAAATGCTGTACCTGCTCTCTTATTCTCATAACTAAATTGCAGTAATTCCATCCTCTGCGAGTCTTCCCCACAAGCCAATCCCACCCCACACCTTTCTCTCCTTTTCTTCAGGGTTCAGTTCCCTATGTGAATTATAGTCAGGCTTGACAAATGAACTTTTATCATTCTTGAATGTGTGTTGCATCTTATCTGTGTTTTTATAGATATGGTATACTACAATAATGTGTTCATTCATTTATTTATTCATCAGTTCTCTTTTTTTCAAGATTTATTAATGTATGCATAGAAGAATTGGGGTACAGGCCAGAGGTGCAGGGGAAGGGGGGTGAAAGGATCCACCAGAGACAGGGTGGGAAACAGAACAGGCAGATTAACCAAAACACACTGCTGACAGGAGCAGTGGGCGAGGCAGGAGAGGTCTGCAGTGCCATGTGGGTCCTGGCCAGCTGCAGGGATCAAACTCATGCTGCATTGCTTAACCCTTTGCCCCACAAGGGAGGCCCTATTCAGCAGCTCTCATTCAACATCTTATGTGGGTCAGATGTTACAGAATCTGAGGGTAGAGAGGCAAGTAGGAGAAAAGTTCTCCTTCCTTATGTAGCTAGTTTAGAAGAAGATGGAAACTGATCAATCATTATGGAAATACAAGTAAAATGTCAAATGAATGAGTTGAGACAAAGAAACGTGTCTGCTAAGGGTATATAATAAAAGTTTCTTCTTAGCCAGGAAGGTCTAGGAAGCATTCCTGGAGGAGGCAACATTGACCTGAGATCTGAAGGATGATTGAAAATTAGGGGAAGATTGATCACTCTATAAGGCAGAGTCTTGGCATTGCCCTGACTTCATAGAGGAGCTTGCCAAGGCTCTGACAGTGACTTTTGTAGTACAAAAAGTAAGTGCCTGAGCTGGGATTTGAACCCAGTGTTGGCATTGCAGCCTGTACTGGTGCATGGCATTGTCTGGTTGGGACAGCACTGGGTCATGAAGGATGCAGATGCAGATGTGAGAGCAGCCAGGAGGAAGAAGTGTGATTGTAACATGCCACATCCAGGCTGGCTGCCGGGACAGACAGCAGCTTGGGGCTGACTGGGTTCAGGCGTTTGGAAGCAGAGATGTTCATGCAAACCAAGGGGCTACCTGAGGGAGGAGTGGGTTCCTCTTCATAGTTAATCCCCTCTCAGATGCCTGGAGATCATTAGAGAGAAGTGATACTAAGGTACATCACTTCTAATAATGAATTATGATCTCAGTTTTATGAGGTTTGATGGGAAATAGTAGAAAATTGCAAGAAGCAGTAAATCCATGTTCTGAATCACATGACATGAAAAGAAATTAGTGCATTTATCCCCACAAACTTCTTCCTTACCTGCTTATTTCTTTGATTTTTGTCCATAGAACAGCTAACCGGAAACTTCACGACAGCAACGACGGTCTTAGGAGTGCCCTGGAAAATAGTTACAGCAAATTCAATAGATCCTTGGTATGCAGTAAAACTCTTTTGCTCTTTCTTAGTAAAATCTTGTGTCTTTTGGAAGAGAATCTCGTGTAATAATCCTTGTAATAATCCGTGTAGTAATCCTTGTAGTAATTATAAGCTGTTCTTTATGCTAAAAGGAGACAATTTTTTTCAAATTAAAAAAATATGCTACCTCTGGGCAGAAATGGACACCTAGATGTTAGCCAGCTCTCATGTTCCATGTTCTAGAAAACTGGAGAAAAGGAGAAAGATGTAGAGACGTGACATGTGCCTTGGAAGAGTTTATATTGCAGTAGTGAGTTCAGATATGCACAGATCCATCCCAGGTTAATACAAGAAAGAGAGGGACACGTCACAAGTACAATATTGCCCAGCTGAGAGGAGGGAGAGGTATCTCTGAATAGGAGTGTTGTACCAAGTGTTCTTTATGGGGGTGAGGTTATCAGAATGGAGACTTGATTTTCAGCCGTTCAACAGAAACAAGCTAGGCCCCATTTAAAATTTTGAGGACATGTGGAAGAATTTCTCTCACTTTTGGGGTTCAACTTCTATCATGGAGTTTCAGTGCTATATATAAATCATTCTAGGTGAAAACACTAACTCATCACTAAGTCAACTTGTGGTTCAAGAAGAGAAAAATCTGAAAACATTAGTGTTGCAAGGTCATGGCAAATCTGGGTGACCAGGATGCCCCTTTATGACTTCTGCCATAGGGTTTGGGCTTAAGATAGGATGAGAAGAGAGTACTATGGGAAGTTATGTTTTTGTAGATTTTTGTTGATTTTCATGCTCATATTTGCTCATGTTAGGGATACCAAAGTTTTTGTTTCTCTTTTTTTTAAGATTTATTTAATTGTATTTGACATCATTTGTAGTCCCCAGGGAATTTCCATCACCATTTCTCCCATGCACCATCACCTCAGTTCCTTGTGCTTTTTCTGCCCTCATCCTAGTCTGTACCACCTCTCCCCACCCTGCCCTGAATGTGGGATACCAAAGTTTTAACTAGTGTGCTACAGTTTAACATCTATCTGTCTTTCTTTCTATCTATCTATCATCATCTATCTCATGATTTATATATAACATATATATAAATCAATTGTTTACATGGAATAACATGATATTACTTATGTATTACAGCGCATAAATAATATATCACCAGGGAATACAATTTCTAGGAGCAGTCCAAAATTTAATGGTCATTCTCCTCATACTCTGGGCTATGACAGGTATGTTAACACCTACTTTTTGGTTGAATTCTTGATCAAAGTTAAAAGGAAAGTACATTTTCTTAGTGTTGAATTATTTATGTTGGACACTAATTTCTATTTTTTACTATTTTGTTTTAAGTTCATGAAACATGAAGCTTGTAAAGATTAAAGTGAAATTATTTCAGAGAGGGCAAATTGATTTCTCTAAGATATTATTGAACTTGGCTTGATGAATCTCACCTTTACCTCATCCCTAATCATGTCTTGTTTCTTAGAAGTGAACTCAGTATGAAGTTTCAGGGAACTGGTGACACCACGGTATATGGTGTTGCAGAATGTGAGGTATCTGATGTTGAGACTTGGCATAGTCTGTAAATGTTTAATAGTTCAGCATACTGTTATGTGAACTATGTTCAAGGAAAATGAAACTTTTCTCCCCCCCCCTCAAATTCTATTGGTTTGCCAGTATTTTACATAACTATATATTTTGGGGAGTATGCCACCTCCACATACACGCATGCTTTACTGCTGCTCTCCCAGAGCACAGTGCCAATATCCTGTCACCTTCCTTCCTCAGGCTTCTTCCAAAAGGAAACTTTCAAGATGAATAGAAATAAAGATAGTGCATGTTGTGAGCTTCTGTGTGGAGGGAATTGCAGAGGCTTATCAGAAGTGAGAATTAGCTCTCTTTTTTAAATGAAACATATTTATCTATTCTCTTGGCGTTGTTGTTCATTTTTGAATGACAGTTTATTTGATTTCTTCCTTCAGGTGTAGTCCCTATAGTTCTCACACGACCATAGCACCTGTGATCCATCACCCCAGTCTCCGGTGCTTTCCCCTCCCCTGTTTTGACCTCCCCCTTCCTCCTCCTCCCCTGCTGGATGCCTCAGATCTATGGTCAGCTGAAAGTTTTATCTCTTTCCAACCCTTTGTTCTGTTTCTCTGTGTCCCACATTTAATTGAAACCATCTGAATTAAGCTCTATTTTTAATCAAGTGTTGTGCAAGTATTGCCAAGTGTAACTTGGCATCTTGCAATAAAAATTTAAAGATTACATATGTGTACTGAGAGATAGGTCCAGTGTCACTAGTTAATTGTGGAGTATGTCAAAGACTGAAATAAAAAGTGAATGTATAAATTACAGGTGTCCAGCTCTCCACTTCTGATACATCTTTCTGATTTATATCATTCCGTTTTCATTTGAGAATGTCTGGTAATAATGAACTTCATATGCTGGTGTTAATGCAAAATGGTCAGGAAGGTCTGTTATTAAGGTTAATTGGTCATCACTTTATAAGAAAACTGTTTCCAAGTATGAGATGTTTTCATTGTTCACTGATTTGTGAAATAATTTATTTCAGTGGTCTATTGATTTATAGGCAGCTGGCTATTTTATTGAGAAATAGGCACATTTAAAAATGTGTGGGTATGATACTATTTTTTCTGGACTAACATTTGAAATTTATTCTATGCACAAAGGGGAAAAGCGACATAACTGAAAATTATTTCAGAAGTTTCACCATGATTCAATTTTGCAAAGGGTGGACATTATGATTAAGACTCATCATTACTGGACTCAGTGCACTTTGACAGTATTTTCTAAGGGACAATCATCATATCTCAACATCTCAGAGTGACAGAAATTTGAACCACATCTAGCTAGTAGACCAGCATGGTCTAGACTGATGCTGTTTGGGGTGAAGAGTCATTAGTTTGACATAAAAAATTAAATTTACTTTTTTATAAGAACATAAAAACTTAAAAGCATTTTATGAATTTAATTTTATTGCTATGTGACCTTATTGGATTTTAACTTTTATATTTGTTTTAATTTTGTGGTTTTTCTAAGAACTCTAACAAAAACATGACTTGTCTTATATTTTTACATACATAATTGAAAATATTCTTCAGGCAGGTAAGAATAATTAACTTTTATAAGTGTGTATATATATATAAGTTGAGTTTGAAAAAGTTTGATCTGTATTTTAAATTTGTAATCTAGATATTCATGAAGTCTCCATTCAGAATTTCATCTGTCCACTCTTTTTTTTTTTTTAAAGATTTATTTATTTATGCATACAAGCACTGGGGTACAGGCCAGAGGTATGGGGGGTGAGAGGATTCACCACAGAGAGCGGGGAGCAGAACAGGCAGATCAACAGAAGTACACTGCTGACGGGAGCAGCGGGCAAGGCAGGAGAGGTCTGCTGCGCCATGTTGGTCCCCTCCCTGGCCGGCAGCAGGGATCGAACTCGTGCTGCAGCGGCTGCGATTTGCTTCATAGTGTGTTGCTTAACCCACTGCGCCACCAGGGAGGCCCAACCACTCTTTTTTTTTTTTTAAGATTTATTTTTATTTTTATTTATGTATACAAGAACATGGGTGCAGGCCAGAGGTGTGGGAGTTGGGAGGATTCACTAGAGACAGAGTGGGGAGCAGAACAGATGGATTGACTGAAATACACTGCTGGGGGGAGTAGTGGGTGAGACAGGAGAGGTCTGCTGCACCATGTGGGTCAGCTCTCTGCCTGGGGATTGAACTCATGCCACAGTAGTTGGTGATAGCTTAATAGTGCTAATATTTTAACTCCTACACCACCAGGGAGGCCTCTCCTTCACTCTTTATCTAAAAACAAATGCTTTTGACTGGTAATGACATACAGATACAATAGTTTTTATATATTATAGTGAAAATGGTTTTCTTATGAGCTAAAATCAGTTTTAGGAGAGTTTCTTAAATAATGAAATGACAATAAAAAATACACACACACACACACATATCCACCCCTACCTACCTCACTAGATTGCTGTTTTTAAGGTATTACTTCCCTGAGATAAAGACTTTATAATTGAACAACATATTTAAATGCACATTATTTTTTCAGCATGTTGATTGAAAACAGAACTTCCAGTAAAGTTTGCCAGTTGACTCGTATTTTGTCTTGTGAAACTGAGAAAATATATTCTTGAGTCACCTTGGGTATTTGAAGAAAGAAATCATTGAGATGTCAGCTACACATACACTCGGCTTCTCATATTGAAGGTTTTGACTCTCATATCATCGTGATTGCCTTTCTCTTCTGTGGTCCAGAGTGGACATACTGTTCAGGGTGTGGTCTGATCACATTAGAATGAAAAGGTTCACTGTTCTACAGACATTTTTACGAAGGCAACTTGAATTGGTATTTACATCTTGAGCATTGTCATTTCTTCTGTATCAGAAAATGAAAATGATTTTTAAAAAAAAAATAGCTTCATTTATTAAATGTTTGAATGTCTTTATTTTAATGGATTGTTGCATAAAATGAACTGATATTGCTTTGAATATTTTATCCCTAATCTTAGTCATGGAAATTACAATGTTGCTCTTGACAAAGGTGAGAGTGTCAGGCTTCAGGACTCCTCTGCTGTCCGGCTGAGCCTGTGTGGTCTTAGCATTGTGTGCCCTCAGGTAAAGAGGACTTCTCCTCCACCACCAGGTCGTCCCGCTCTTCCTACGTGGATGAGGACTGTGACTCGTTGGCCCTCTGTGATCCTATGCAGAGGATGAATTATGAAGTTGACAGCCTGCCTGAGAGCTGCTTCGACAGTGGCTTGTCTACGCTGAGAGATTATAACGAGTATGATTCCGAGGTGGAATACAAGCACCAGCAGGGATTTCAGAGGTCACATGGCACACAGGAGAACTTTGGGGGTGACACTTCAGATACAGATGTAAGCCCCAGAAATCACTGCTCTCCTAGGCCTTCTCTTTGATAGAAATCTGTCACCTTGACTGACTCCTGTCTACCTTGGGACTCCATCTGAAAGGTCATAAATAGGAAGCATAGTCAGTAGAATGTTTTTCTTTTCCAGCCACGTTAGGGAGAAATTCCCTCAGGTCATCATGAGGATTCCTCCATTCCATAACAGCATCAGCTGTAGATTCAAATTCAGATTTTTCTTCTCATCAATCCATGATGTATATGTATAATAGAATGACTCATGTTTTAATTGTTTTTAAATGACTGTCTTTTTTTTTTTTTAATAAACAACAGGTACCTGATATTAGAGATGAGGAGACATATGGTTCAGATGGTGTGGCTTCCATCTTAGACTGGAAGCCCCAGGGGTCTGCTAGTGAAGTCAGTGTCATTAGTTCTTCTAGAAAGCCCATCTCAGCGCTTTCACCACAGGTAGGTGGTTTCTCTTTTATCCATGAAGGCTAATTTTCTGCCATATTATTTATTAGGAAAAAAGCAGCTGGCACTACCTTTGTCACCCACTGTGACTTTTTTTCCATTAGACAGACATACTAGACGACAGCCAGAAATCTTCTAGCTCACAGAAGGCTTACAAGATTGTACTTGCTGGGGATGCTGCAGTGGGGAAGTCTAGTTTCCTCATGAGACTTTGCAAGAATGAATTTCGAGGAAATACAAGTGCCACCTTAGGTATGGATCCTTTTTAGTCGGTAATAGCAAAATGACCTTTTCTAGCTTGTTCTTCCGTTCATTAGGCATTATGTACACAGATGTGCATGGTCTGTCTCTGTGTGTGCGCCATGTTTTACAATGGTACTGTTCTGTTTTGGCCAGCTTTATGACAGGAGGACTGACATAGGACAGAGGTTTGTGCTCAGTCAGATTATCCAAACCATCTTCAGAGTCGAAGGTAATGGTTCATTTACTCATCAAACATGTCCGAGTCCTGCTAGAGCCAGACACTAAGAAGAGTCCTACTAAAGACAGATACTAATAAACCTAATAACCCAAATCTCAGCTGTGGGGAACTTATATTTCTAAAGAGGGGAATGAATAAAAAATTTAAAAATGAGAGAAAGCCTTTCTGATAGGTTTCATGCGATGGTGATCAAGTGACATTATTGCTGGTTTGCAAGTATGGACAAAATCATAGCCTGATGTATGGTTGTTCCTTCCTCCACAGAGGAATGCAGGATTAATACCTTTCAGAACAAGGAAATAAGTAGTGTCCTGATTTCCCAAATTTGCATAATAATCAGTGAAAGGCATTGAAGACATGCAAATTATCATTTATTTTTCTTCATCTAAAGAGTTCTTTTTTGATAACCTGAATGTGAGAACAGATTGATTACCCCCTTCTCAATGGCATCTTTGTAAATGTGCGTGTCTCTGTTATACCCTTCAAGATAACAAAGCTGAAAGTTCACTGCACTTTAATGATAAAAAAAGTGCAGTGTTTGGTTCAGTCGCTTGGACGTGCAGCATGTTTGCACATCGTATACTTTTCCACGCACACATACTCATCCATGTACACACAGCACACACACACAGGTGTAACTGAGCTTCTCTAATTATAAGCACAGACAACATAGATTTTCCTTTTGTTTATAATCAAATCCCTCCCCAAGTCAGCCAGCCTGTGGATGGTGCATCCTCACACGTGTGGCCTGACGCATGACTAGTGTCTGAAGGTCGCTCTCCTTGAAGACTGTGTTCCTGCCTCTCTACCTTGCTGTGCTTTGAGTCGTTGGCTCTGTCTCATCTAAAAAGGGCTTGAAAGTAAGAAGAGTGAACTGCTTACATCATGTTCTCCTTGTTCTGTTCCTTTCCAGGAGTTGATTTTCAAATGAAAACTCTGATTGTCGATGGAGAGCAAACGGTGCTGCAGCTCTGGGACACGGCTGGCCAAGAGAGGCAAGTGCTTCCTCCAGTGTCAAGCTCTGCCCACATTAGTGCAGACAGGTCTTGTGGACACTTGGTTTTGGGGTGTTTATTATTACATATGGATTACAGGCTCTGTAGTCACACAGTGTAATAGAATTCAGGAGTACTTATCTTTCTCTCCTTTATTTATGCATCAGTTATGTGAAAAAGAGGACCTTTAGATTTTTTTTTTCAGCTGATGTTTAGTTGGGAAAATGAGTGTCTTTTCCTAACAAGAGGATTTAGGTGAGGCCACTCCTGAATGAGGTGGTGGTGTGAGGCACTATGTGGTTGTAAAAACAACAAAAGACAAAGATGGCTTCTTTCAGTTCAGGGACAGAGGCACTAACTAAACAGCAGACTGGCATTTTGATAGTACCTTCTGTGCTTTGCTTGCACTGCTGATGACTGCAAGCACTAAGCATGGGATTTAATCATGTCTGCTCTTTGAGAACAGACTGTCAAATTATTCAGCAAGCAAGTGGGATGCCTGCCTCTCTCTGTACCAGACACCATTCAAGCGCTAAGATTCAACAAGTACCTGGCCCTGTGGAGTTCACATTCTCAACAAACTGGGAGTTTCAACATTTTAAAGATATTTGAGGTTCACGTGTGTCTATTTAAGAAACAATAAAATATGGCCCTTGGTTTAGAGTTGGCACATCTGAGTTGAAGACCATCGGCTCCTAAGGGCGCTCGCACAGCCCCATGTATGTAAAGGTTTGGCTCACTGTGCTGTTCCACATTGTTAGTTCTCAGTCCACCCACCCAGAACCCTAAAAATAATTTTTCTATAATGTACGGCACCTCCTGTTCTTCTCTTTGTTCCACATGTGGGTTCTTGTAGTTTGGTGAGATGTTTAGATGCTGAGATGTTTAGAAAATAAGTTGCCAAATAAGTGCTGGTTATACCTTGCAGTTTGAAGACATTCTTGGGATTGCTTGGTGGAGAACATGGTTTGCATTTCTAATCAGTAGCACACTTTTTATCCTGTTACCTTTGTCTAGGTGACTCTAGGCCACGATGATGGCTATTTCACAGTAATCAAGTGTCATAAAACTCTTTCAATTGGAACTTATTTTAGAAGAAAAGAGTGAGCATGAAATGGATGAAGAGTGAAGCAGCCCCAGATTGACTGACTGATTAGAACCATTGCTTACATACTTTTCTCTTTTCCAGATTCAGAAGTATTGCCAAGTCTTATTTTAGAAGAGCAGATGGTGTTTTGCTGCTGTATGATGTTACCTGTGAGAAAAGTTTTCTTAATGTACGAGAATGGGTAGATATGATTGAGGTAAGAAGTCAAATTGGAGAAACAGAAAATTACATGGGGGAGCAGTAGGCCATCTTGGAAAATTCTAGTTCTCTGATTTGTACCAGATTCATCTAAGCTTCAAGAAGAACTGAGTGTTAGTTTCTGGTGATATTAGCAATATTGGTCTCTTCCTCCAATTGTTGACAAGTTCTCACAAAGCCAAGGACAATACAATTAGGGAGTTTCTGGAAATAAAACTTCTGGTCTTCTTATAGATAAAAGTTGAACTCCCATTTGAAGCAAGTGGACATGCAGGTAACCTAAGAAGCAGTTGCTGGTTGTATAGCATGGTTGGATAGGTGTAGTGGCTTCCATGTGTGCTTGAATGCCAGGTGAGACAACAGCTGGCCATAAGCATCTTTAAAGCCTGAGTTATTTTTTTTAAATTTTGTTTATTATTTATTTATGCATACAAGAACTAGGGTACAGGTCGGAGGTGGGGGAGGGGTGAGAGGATTCACCAGAGAAGGTGGGTTGCAGAACAGGGGGATGTACTGAAATACACTGCTGAGAGGAGCAGCAGGTGAGGGAGGAGAGGTCTGCTGTGCCATGTGGCTCCCCTCCCTAGTTGGGGATCGAACTCGTGCTGCAGTGGCTGCTGATAGCTTGATAGGGTTGACTTTGACCCTTATGCCACCAGGGAGGCCCCTTAAAAGCCCAGGTTCTACAGCAACTGTGTTCTCAACCTTATTCTCAGAGTGATTTGGGTCTTCCCATTGATAGCACTGCTGACATACCGCCAGTATTTCAAGAATGTATGGTAACATCATTGTTTTCTTTTGGTCAACTGAGATGATACATGGTCAGAGGAAATATCATATACCTTAGTTTCTTGACAAATAAGTCTTCTAAGTAGGAAATGAGTTTGATCACAGTGTGCCTCCAGCTGTTACTAGTCAACATGAAGCTACAGTTCGAGCTATGGCTCAGCACACCTTCTTGGAAAGGAAAAACAACACTCAGCTAATATACTTTCTCAAGGAAGTCTAATATCTGTTGTAATTTCTAACAAGCATTCAAAGCAATGGTGGCTAAACAGGATTGATTTTATGTCTGATCTCAGTCTCTAGATTTTTCTTATAGGTCTAGTTCTCACCTTGTTAAAAAAAAAAAAAAAACCCTCAGCAGAACATTCTTTTTCTAACTGAAGGAATGATGTGAGAAGTTACCAATTGCAATTGGAATTAAGACTTAAACCATGATAAATAAATATACATTTGTTCTATTGAGGTGTTATAACTTAAAATTATTACAAGTGTTATAGATGTATTGAAAGAATATTTTTATTTCACAAACTTTTCAGCATTTTATTGATCTCTGTAACACAGCTGAGAAAGGAAAAATGTGTTATTTTCACTTTTTAGGAGACCAAAAGGTAGTTTTTTTAGAAGTTAGGGGTGGAACAAAGATTGGATTTAGACCACTTGACTCAATACTGGTTTCTCCTTCAAGAAAGCACCAGAGTGAATAGTAGCTGAAAAAAAGAACCTCTTAATGTCAGGAGAGGAATTCCAGGGAACATTTAGTGCACAGAAAAAGGATATTTATTCAAGGAATTAACAGATCTCTTTGGACAGACCAGTGAGTTTAGAGAATAATGGATGATCCCAACCAACACAGATATTAGCAATATGTAGCCAGTTATTAATGTTGAAACTATTGGGTGTAGTCTTTACATCTTTGGGTAATGCACCATGGGGGGTCAGCTGTAGTGCTGGAATGGCTGCAGTGACCCACCTGGGCAGGAACCTCGCTGCCATAGTGTAAGTGCTCACACCTGGTATGTGACCTTTTCTGCTACTTAGGTCACCTTTCATGGGCAGAAAGGCCAGGCAAGCCTAGAAGGAAAGGGTCAAAATCAAAGTACAAGTCAAGATGAAGGCTGCCGCTGTCCGCCTTCCCACAGGTCTCTCACCCATGTCTCTTCTAAGTGTCTCCTTCCATGTCCCCCAAGTCCCTGGTACAAGTCCAAGGCCCAGGAGCAAGCTCAGCTTTTCCTTCACATGTTTCTCTGCTCCATGTGCCTCCTCCACATCTTCCCCATCATCCTCTCTGCCAGCTTCCCTTTAACTTTCCCTCCCTGCTCTACCTTTCCTTAGGTGGGGCAGGGAACCTGGAACCTCCACTTTCTATGGGGATTACACTATTACATTCTTTCCAAGGGTCGATAATTCTCCTGGTAAGAAAAAAATTAATCTTTAGGACCTTAGTGTTTTCTTTTTGTTATAACTCAGATAGCAGAGAATGTGGAACTTTCAAATTCTATTTTTGTCCCATGTTTGCTTTGTATGTGGGATACTGATGTTGGCTCATAATCATCTGTGTTTTGAGCAAAAGTTGTAGGAAATTATATGAGTTCCACAACTAAATACCATTCTGTCTTGCTCCTTAAGACTTTTTTGGTTTGTATGGAGGGAAAGGCCATCCTGGCCCTGGGTCTTCCAAATTTTTATTTAACCTCTCCGAATTTCAAGGCTCCACCTGTCAGTGGGAAAATGTTTGGTTTATTTTAGAGATACCTTTGATATTTAAGATATTATCTATTCCTGGAGTGGCACACAGGGGACACTTGGGAAGGCCAGCTGCCGACGTTTCGCTGCTGTTGCTGAATGTGGCCCCGATGCCCAATGGCACAGATGCCAAAATCAATCTACCAGCTTTTGAAACAAGAGCCAGTTTAATGGGAGATCACCTGGAGGCGAATGAAGCAAAGCCCTCAAATCAGCCCTCCTTTCAAGGATGAGACTTTGGCCAGTATTCCTGGGGTTGAAGAACAAGTATAGAAAATGCAAGTTGGTAGAGTCTGATTGGTTGCTTTCTGCTACGTGATGGTATAACTTGAATTTGGATTCAGAACTCGGCAGATTGAGCACCCTGTGCTTCTGCCTGTTGTCCATCTAACCAGGAGTCAGGCATCTTAGTTCCATCTTTCATGGCTATTTTTTGGCGGGGCAATGAGATGTCATATTGAGGACAGTGAACATTTCTGGGCCTGCGCTGTGAAACACAACTTGGCAACATACAGAAAACTGCTTTTTTTTTTTCTTTCTTTTTTTTCCTTGTTTAAAATGAGTAGGAATATTTTTGTCCCATTGTTGCAAGTCTACCCTGCTGTTCCTGCAAGATAAACAGAAGCAAGAAAAGACCATTATGACCACCACAGCTTCACAGCTCCTAACTTGTCCAGCATTTGATATAGGTGCAATTGTTTTTCTTTCTGGTAGGATGCAACTCATGAGAGTATTCCTATCATGCTGGTTGGAAACAAAGCGGATCTTCGTGACTCTACTGTAGCAGAGGGACAAAAATGTGTTTCAGGACACTTTGGAGAAAAACTAGCCATGGTAAGTGTGATCCAAATTGGAAGAGGTCTTTTGCTCTTTAAGAATTTTTTTGACTATCTTCACCTTGTCTGATGGGATTTTTGCTGGACAGACTCCAGACTCTCCCACCCCTTCATGAATATAAGTAGTTGCAACAAAGATTAATCCTTTTTGTCAGTGTAACAATCACTTGATTGTTTCCCTCATTGAGTGTCTTTGACAAAGAGGAATCAAAGTTATTCTTTCTTCCTGCTCACTCTCACCCAGTTCCCGGAATCCTTTTCTAGTTCTAGAACCAGGTGAAGGGAAAATAATGTGTGCCCTATTTGGAAAGATGGTTTGGTTCCAAGAGGTTACTATGCCAAGGATCTCAAGATGGTGGGAGAGAGTTGTAAGGTTTGTGCTTAGTTGCAGTGGTCACAATTATATGTGTATTTGTATAGGGGATGGAGCTCATTCCTGTTCAGATTATTTTTGTGGACAGTGTTTCTTCATTGTTATCATAGTGTCAGAATGCTTCATGGCCCACTTGACTTGTCTTACCGGTGGGAGGGATGAACTTCAAACAAGAAGTTCATATGTAAGAGGAAGGTTTGACATTGTGTCATCCTGTCTGTCATCCACACAACTCTGTGGAACGTTTCTATTTACTTTAAAAAGAAGTTTCGATTCTACTATTTATGTTAGAAATTACTTTAAGTTTTAAAACTGTGAATCAAATATGATAAGCATCAAAACTAATCAATGAACTATAGAAGAGATTCACTCAACACATATTTAATTGTGTTTACCACATGACAGCACCTTATTTACATACTGGGTAGAGTAAAGCACAAGAGTCCTTGCCCGCCCCTATTTTATAGTCTGGGGGAGATAGATATTAAATCCATGTGATCAGCGTACCAGACTGTCCCACATGCTCCCATAGAGATGGCATCATTCCTGCCTCTTGCCAGCTTTATACCTTCCCCCCAATTTCTCAACATTCCCAAGGTTTGTTTACCTATGAATCTCATCACCTCCACCCTCCTGCATCCTCAAAGACAGCAGTTGCTGTTTTCCCCCACAGTACCCTGGCTATGGAACTCAAGAGCATCACCACCCATTTCTACTAGAAATACATTTATCTTGTGAACTTTTTTTTTTATGGACTTAGGGGCTCATGAGGAAAGATCGTCTGTTCCTTCCCCATTGTTTAGTTCTTCTTCAGGTAGCCATCACATCCTGCCCTTGACCCACACAGGCCTGGGGAAGCTACACGCAGGCCCACAGCACCCACAAATCTCCTTTCCAGAGGGAAATTGCCTCCCACTTGTTAGACAACCACACAAAACTAACTTCATCTATTTCATTTGCAACAAGTGCTATGCAAGAAAAGTACAGAAGGCTCTGAGGCTTTATAGCAAGAAGACCTAGTATCAACTTTTCAAGGTTAGCAAACACTTCATCTTAACTTCAAAAGAGGATTATCTACCAACTCAGCCTGGTGAAGGAGGGGTGATGGGGGAGGAGAGGCAGAGGCACTGAGCTGGGAGGAATTAGAGCACTGGAGAAGTAGGGAGAAGGTCAGGATACTGGAGTACTGTAGTGAGAGGGGTTGGGGGGAGGTAAAGCTGGGAGGTGGGTGGGGTCACAGAGCACTTGAACATGACTTGCAGAGGAATCAAAAGTATTGAAAGGTTTGAAGCAGGAGAGTGATATGATCAATGACAACGCATACTTCCTCCGAGGGCTAGGAAATGGCTGTCGATTTTAGAACACAGAGGCTGCGGAGTCTTACAGGAGAAGATGCTAGTGCGAAGGGGGAGGGTATGTGTCAGCTGTTGGCCCAAAGGAGACATACTTTTGAGAGACGTTTAATTCCTGAATAATTCCCTTAAGTTTTCATTTTTAACTCTCTCAAGTGACATGATAGAGAATGTTTGGTGGTGTGTATATGACTCTTGGGATTAAGAATCTGAAAATGTACAATTTTGTGTTAGGTATTTTCTAATGCAGAGTGAAAAATCTCCTCACCAGGAACTGTTCCTAGAGTAGCTAAGCTCACATTGTCTTTTTAAGATTTTTTTAATATTTCAATTCTGACTCCAATTTCTTAGTCCTTAGTGACTCAGTGTTCTCAACTCAACAAGAAATTATTTTTATTTTGTTGATTTTAAAAGGCAAAATTCCAGGGGATTTAATTTAAGACATCATTTACTTATGTGTATTTCTTTTCCTCAGACCTATGGGGCATTATTCTGTGAAACAAGTGCCAAAGATGGCTCGAATATAGTGGAAGCTGTTCTCCATCTGGCTAGGTAAGGTTTTGTCTTATATTTGGGAAATTAGATATAGAACTGCATTTTCACTTAGGTGATACAGATTTCAAACTTCTTGACTATAACATGACTATATGTTGGAAAACATCGCCTTATCTTTCAGTCGTGGTTGGAATAATAATTAAATATGGATTTTATAAAAACTGGTAGTGCTGCTTATTTACTGTGAACATTGGCAAATACCTTTATTGCCAAACAAAGTGGGTGCATCTGCAGTGTCATTGACATTTCTGCAAAATGTCACTACAAAGCTGATAGTTGACTTGTGTGAATCATTTCCAGGAACAAGATTTTAAACACAAGAGACTATTAGGAATATAATTACCTATTGTGTTATTTTCCTAACACAATATGGTAATGGGGAAAATAAACTCAACAAAGCAAATTGTGTATCATGCTGGTTGGAAGCACTATGTTAAAATTATAACCCAGGTAGTTATTAAACTAAGGCAATGGTGTTAATAAGAAATAACATTTGGTGATGTAGATTAGAATGAATATTGCATCACTGAAGAACTTGGATATAAATTTGAGTGTCTTAATCCTTGCAGTATTCTTAGGCAATAAAGCATTAGGGATCTCTTCTGCCTAGTTTTCTGCCATGAATATTTGTATAAAAGGATTAAATAGCCTTTAAAAAGTAAATAAAGTATGTGAACAAAATCTAGGTCAATGACCTTTACTTGCTGATAAAGCAAAAACAGAATTTTAGACTTGTAGTTCATTTCCTGGTCATTTGTGAGATTTTATAAGCATTTTAACTTTTGGTGTGATGTCCTATTCTGCTAGTAATACGTTGGTAATTAAGAAATTTTGCAGTGGTTTAAATGATGACTTTCTCTTAATGACTTGGTGCTAATCAAGATCAGTAGAACAGAATGTGTTATTTAACAGGTCTGGAACCCGAGGGAGAACATCGGCCACATTTGAGAGACTTAGAAACAGACCTCTGGATGTTAGGTGGCCTCCTTGGCGTTAGTTTGTGGCTGGGGTTGGCAGATGCCTTTGACTTGAGCTGAGTCTTGAATATTTTCTCCTTTTATATCAATGTAAGAAAAACAGAGTCACCACCACCCCCCACCCCCATCATGCTGGAACTCCTCTTTGTTTAGTGCAAAAAATCATATTATCTTTGAGTGTGATCTACCACAGACAGCGACAACTACAGATGTTTAAGTTTATAGAGATTCAAGTGAATTATATAGTTTTTGTTTTGACCTGGGATTAGGCAAATCATGGGCTGATGTCACATTTATTAAACAAGAGCCCAAGTCAAACCTTCAGAGACGGGGCATGGTGTGGATTCCATGCACTTGGGGATGCAGAGGGAACACCAGCAAAGATGCATTTAGTGAAGGGGCAGAGAGGACTTAATGAAATTAATTAATTAATTGAATGAAATGTTGTGTTCGACTTTACTTAAGGCGAAATAATTGTTGAGTCGTTAGGTGTTTTCACTTCTGCAGGTGGTTGTCTTCTGTTTCACGAAAATGTCCCTGAGGATTCAGAAATCATGTGCCTGTGGAGGCAGAAGAACGTGGGTCTTTGGTGCAAGCTGGGCCCAAGACTGGGCAGGAGCTGGGTGCCAACTTAGCCTTAGACAGCGGGCTGCTGAATTGCTGCTCTGGCAGAGAGAGGGCAAGGATGGCGCAGGTCAGCCCTGCGTGCCTGTTGGCTGCTGCCCAAAGTCATTTAAGGAGCCTCAAAGTCCATCCTTAAATCAACCTGCGAATAGCTGTGGTGTCTTGCCCGAGTCCTTGTCTTCCTTTAAGTGTGTCTAACCTATAAGACAAGGGGGGCTGAAAAACAGAATCTCCAAGCGTCTTCCTAGTTCTGACATGTAAATTGTGATTTACATGTAAATGTAAATTCTGCATGTAAAAACCTGTACTCGTCTGAATGACAGAATCACTGGGGAATTCTGAAGTGACTGAGGGATTGGTATTAGAGCTAAATGACTCCAAACTGTCACTGTCACAGCCTGAGTGCAGCATCTATTCTTTATATTATATCAGAAGATGGGAGGGAGCTGATGCCTCCTGGGCCTTTCTCTCCTTCTGCTTCTCCCCCGCCCCCCACCCATGTTGGGTCAGCCAGGCACTGACTCAGGCTTATGTTTGTTTGCTTAAAACACCTGTGTGCAAGGGAGGCGTTTTGATAAGGACGTTGCTTCAGCTGCACTGGGTACATTATAGTTAATTTTTAATAGTTTAAAATATCATAGAAAGCAGCCAAGCTCCTTGTGAATTTCTTATCAAGGAGTTTTTAAAATTGTTACTGTATTATGGTCTGGCCTGGGGTCTCTAGTTTGGTGATGTTAGAGGTGTGATAGATACAGAAACTGCAAATAAAGCAAATATGTAAAAAACTTTCAGTTGTTTTTGCCTCTGCCTTCAGATATATTTATTTTAGGTGGAAATGGTCTAGTCTTTGCCTTTAGAAAGTGACATACAGTGTCAAACATGTAGGTTCTCAATTTGCATGTCCTAAGATGATTCCCAGTGTGGTCCTTTCACACCTTGTCAGGTCGTAACACGTGAACTAGACGAGCTTATAAACTTGCACTGTCTGAAATACAACTTGTTTTTGAAGGGAGATCTTAACAACCTGATGACTCTGCATTTTCCTTTGAAAATCTCTCAGTCTCAGAAAAAGTTTCTTCTCTAGATGCCGCACTGTCCAGAACCACAGGCTTTCCCCGATGAATGAATGAATGTAGACACAGCCAACCTTACTTTCAGCGGTGGCCAAGCTCTTTTATGACTTGTTGCCTTTCTGTGTGCAGTTCCCTGCACCTGGACTCTCCTTCCCTTATGAACTAAAGCGTGACTTCCAGTGTCAAAGTTTCCGTGAAGTTCCATGTCCAGCAAGACTTCATTCCCCGCCCTCCAGTGTACTCATGTGCCTGCAGCACACTGTGTGTGTGTGTGTGCGCGTGTGTGTTAGCAGCTTTCTCGGGGACCCTGTAATTATTTATTTAGACATTAGTCTCTCCCTGCAAGATCAACTGATGCAGAGTCCCAGAACTCAGCATAAGTTGGGCATTTGCTGAATAGCCAAATAGCTGAGATTTTGCATGTAGAGGTTGTATCAATTTTCCATTGTTGCTGTAATGAATTTCCACACAGGTAGTGGTTTAAAGCAGTGAACATGTTCTACCTTAGAGAGGTCAGAAGTTTGAAATGATGGAAAGTGTGTTAAAGGTTGAATTGTGTATCCGCCTTTTCGCAAGTGTTTCCTCATGTGATGTGAACAATGTTCATCTGTCACCTGTTGTGCGTGTTTGTGTATACATGTGTGTGTTAAATAAGAATATGTGGAAACATGTAACAGAACCTTTATTAACTGGCCTTCAGCAATTAATTTCACCTTTTCCTCATAAGAAGTCTTCTTTCCAATGCAGAGTGCAGTAGTTATCCATCTCTTTCTCTCTCTAGGGAAGTGAAGAAAAGGACTGATGAGGATGATAGCAAATCCATTACCAATCTGAGCAGTTCCAAAAAGTCAACCCAGATGAAGAACTGTTGCAATGGTTAGACCCCAGTCATTCTTGGACTCTGAAGCCTTCGTTTCCAGAATACTGACTTTGTCTGACATCTTTGCTTCTCACGCAGAGTGGTGCATGCTGCAGGTGCTGTCAAACGGAGAGTTGCAGTGTGGGAAACCTGAACTGTGCTCTGGGTCCTTCCTGAGCCTCAGCCCTTTGTTATGTTTCAGTGTATCACTTAGGACCTCTAGTTAAATATGCTCGTCTTGTCCTTACAAAGTCTTCAAAGATATGTATAAATGTCTCTAAAGCACTAAAAAAGAATCACGTGCTCAGATCAAACCTATAGAGGAAATTCGGACATAATTGGATTCACAGGGTAGCTGACTCTAGATAACTTGTGACATTTATTTATTTACTCAATATTGGAGAACTAGTAAAGGGGGTGACTATCCTCTGTGCTCACTAGCCTTGTTGTTGTGGACCTGTCATCAGCCCACGCTCAGTCTGTCTGACTGAAGCAGGCCACGTGCCTCACACATGCTGCCGTGCTGGGAGAAAGAGCACAGCAGCTCACCATAAGGATGGACTCTGGTTATTCATGCTCTTCTAATATTGGAGTATTGATTTTTTTTTTCACATCTGAAACAGGAACAGGACTTAATTGAGAAAAAATGGTAATGTTTTAGGCTCCATGGGAGATGGAATTTTTTTTTTTATGTATAAAGGAAAAAAAACATTTTGTGACGAAAATGTTGTATAGAAAAGAAGGCATTTTACAATCCTGGAAAACTTGTGAAGTCTGTGGCTTAAAGTTGCTGTTAAAAATTTGAATGGAGACATACAAAGTCACATACTGCTGAAGCTATCACACCTGGAAAGTTGTCCCTCTGCTTAAATACACCAGCCAGTGATTGTAGGGGCTGGGGAAAGGGAGGAACTGGGAGTGACTACTAATAGGTGTGTGGTTTCTTTTGGGAATGAGAATGTTCTGGAGTTAGATAATAATAATGTTAGCACAACTTTATGAATATACTAAAAACTACTGAATTTATACTTTTAAAGGGTGAATCTTATGGTATGTGATTTTAAAAAGGCACTAATACTTGGAATGATTTAACGTTTTGCTAAATGAAAACATGCATGCTATTTCAACCCTTTCCATGGTTTAAAATAATAATCTCCAATATAATGAAGTTCTCATTCTCTAGTATCAGTATTTACTGCCTTAAATAATAAACAATGAAAGAAATGTTATGTATGGTTTTGGAAGATAAACCTTTAAAAGAGAAGGTGCATTTGGGAAGGCAAGTCAGCCTCCTTTGTTAATGAGCCTAGAGAGTCATCCTCACCCAGGATGTGTTTTGTCCTTCTATCCTAGAACCTTCAGAAACTTTCAAGTTTCCTGTGGGAGTTAATGCCTGACCCTGGGTGGGTCAGTAATTCTGGTTTGGAGATTTCACTTTTCAGTGGCCTTAAACTAATTCAGTTCTTCTCCATGAGAGATTTGAACTTCCATTGGTTCACCTAGGTCCAAGCTCCAAGTAAGCTGGTGGGAAAACTTAAATAATAGCTACTATGTATTGCTTTCTATAAGCTAAAAGATTCCTTTTTGTTGAATTAGAATAATTTACTGTAACTATTTTTCTCCTGTTTATGATTTTCACGATCAAACTTCAAATTCCCCAAGCTTCATTTTTTTTTTTTTAAATTAAAATTAACCAGAAACACCTGACGCTCAGATTATAAAGAGCCATGACCTCATGGCTTCTTTTAGAACACTTGTCTTTGCAGGTGATATATGGAGTTTTGTGGGGTTTTTTTTGCTGCAAATTTGGGTTGATCCTCAGCAACTCTATCATGGATTCTGGTTTCTGTTTTACATTTTTTGGTTCCAGAAAAATAGTTTACATTTTTGACCAATAAAAGTGCCTTTTTTTGTGGGGGAATTGTCATCCTAAACAGGGAAGGGAGAAGTTTTATTTTTGTACTATTGTAAGACAGAAGTTTTGCCAGTGTTGTTTGCCTCAGTACCATCTACGTAGCCCAGGTTAGAAAGAAACTGATTTATAGTCTGTGCTGATATGTAGGACACATTTAAGACATGTTTATGTGTTCGGTGCAGTTGCACAAAGCTGTGTTAATATACATGTTATTGTGTTACCTTTATTTATTTTCCCCCAAAGTGTCTCCATATTTGTTCGACATGACAATCTGTATATAGAGTTACCTTTGATAGGGAAATATTATCTTGGTCTTTTCCTCTGGATTTTTGGCCAGTATTCCAAAAATTGATTAGGAGATTATCTACTTTTGATAGACAAAGCAATCATCTTTAACTTTTCAAACCCAGATAAATATTTTGGCAACAAAATCCAAATTAGAGACTTTAGAGCTCTGTTAGCAATCTAACTCTTTCAGCAGCATAGCTGGGAAATCATAATTATTGCCATTTTATTTCATGAAGATGTTCTCAAATTTAAAGTGCTTTTTTCAGAAAGAACAAAAATATTTAATGTTTATATATATATATAATTTGATACATGTGTATAGTCCTATGCAAGTAACTCATCTTGACTCAAATTTTCCTTTGAGAGCTTTTAAAATCATAATTATACTTGCTCCTTTTTATGTATTCTGACACATTGGAAAAAATTTTAGCTTCATCATGGAAAAGAATGTTGGATAGGACATTTTTCACTGTTAACTTTTAGTCTCATACATTTTCACAATTTGTTTTTTCCACTTGCTGCTTTATATGACATATGTGGCATTTGATTATTTAAAGCTGATGTGATTTGCATAAACCCAAGTTGTAGAACCCTCTTGCTGAAGATAAAATTGAGGTTAAAGATAAAGATTTATTTTCATATTTTTACAGTGATCAGCTTCAGAGTGATGTTTTTGTGGGCTTTTCTTGTATATGTGTATAAGAAATTTCATCTGTATATATTAAGTAGACCTCTGAGGATTGAATAATTGTTTTATGATTTTGATTTATATGGTTTACATTTTCATAGTATTGGCCATATTTCGTTTATACTGTTTATTTCTCTTCAAACCATTAATAATTATACCATAAAGTGTAATTTTTATAGCAATGCAAATGTCTAAGGGACTACAAATATTTTCTGCATTGTAATTTCAATAAAGCATGCTTCCTTTGGCCTTTTGGGTGTTTCTTTCAGTGTTACTGCAGGCATCCCTCAAGTCATTTCAATTCTAAGATGTGTCTACATAAAACTGTGTCTCTAAATATCTTTCTGACTTGGGCAGTGACTGTAGTGAGAAAAGAATGAACACATGTGGCCAGGCCAGGTCATCTTGGCCAACAGGACAATTGCTCAGTCAGCTTGGTGTAACCAGTGAGGTTTCTGCAGGAAAATTTCAGTACATGCTCTTTTTAATTTCATGACCTCTCATGGTTAGTCTCTTCCTCTGTCATTGCTCTCCCCACAGCCTCCACCCCTAATGTCTAGCTAACTCCTGCTCATCCTTCTCTTTTAGCTTACATCTCGGTTCCTCCATGAAGTTTTCCTTCTCAATCCTCAAACTAGGGTTGTTTTTCTATTCTCACTGTGCAATGATCAACCTTTGTAACTGATCAGCATTCTTATTACACTTACAGAGAGTTTTCTTAACTTACGATGATGACGTTATGTCCCAATGATATCATAAGTTGAAAATGCATTAAATACACCTAGTCCTCTCAACATTGTAGCCTAGCAAACACAACACATGTAGAGTGTCACTTGTTTAACCCCATGAACATGTGACTGGAGCCACTATTCACTGTCTCTGTCCAGCCTCCCAAGAGAGTATTGTACTACATACCACTAGCCTGGGAAGATCAATATGCAAAACTTAAAGAGCAGTTTTTACTGAATGGGAATTGCTTTTGCACCATCATTAAGTCCAAAAGTCATAAGCCGAGACATTGTTAAGTTGGGGGTTGACTGTCCTTGTTTAGAATATACCCCAAGCCTTTCACCTCAGTGTCTGTTGCTACCTACCTTCTGTTGTTCATGGTCCTTGAATAGGTGATTGAAGAATTAACTGTAAAAATAAGGCAAGATTTCCAGAGTTTTGGCAGCCATATACTTACAGACACACAGACACAATAGTCAGGGACAATATAACAGGAAGCAGCATATTTTAGTTAGCATTTGTGTGCGCTCTGCATCCAATCTGCTAATGTTTAAATGTAGCTTCATATGCTTTGTGGACTGAACAAGCAAATTAATCGAACCTCTTCCCTGGTAAAATAGGGATAATAACAGTGCTTTTCTCATGAGGTGGTTATGAGGACTAAATGAGTTAATGAAGACTGAAAATAGTACCTGGCACTGTGATCACCCTCAATTTAAAAAGAAAAGTTTTGAAGCACCACTAATTACCTTGGTCTTATGACCCTCAGTATTGCCATCAGCAGGGACTAGAATTCCCAAAATGTATCAGATTACATGGGATGGGACATTGTATTGTGTTTGCTTGGATATTCTTGGTATCTTGATGGACACAAAGTTTGTTTATTGTATAGGATAAGATGTTGTGTACTATTGATTTAAAAAAGGAGGAAATCATTGAAAGAAAAATGAGGGCCTGGAAGGATGGAAAAATGTGAATGAGTCCTCGTACATATCTGCTCTCCATTTACTAAGAGGCGATTGGATCAGTAGTTGAAGGAGAAGAAAGAGTAGAAGGAAACCCCATAACTCTAACTGGAATTTTGAATCTAAACAGTTAAAATGGTGCAGGTAATAGGGTCCTTCACTAAATAGCACTTAGCCTTTATTTTATACTATGGCAGGTAGCTGTTGAGGAGACTCTCCAGTAGAAATATCCAAAAGTCCACAAGCTAGAAATGGAGCCCTAGGAAATCATATTTTTTTAAAAACTTCAAAATAAAATAACTTTTTCTTTCCAGACCTAGATGTTAAACTATGTTTTCATAAGTTCTGATACCCTATAGCATACAAAGTGCCAAAAAAATCCTAAATTTTTATTGTTGTTAAGTCTCTCATTATAAGAAAAATACACTTAAAAAACAGAAAAATGCATATTAAGACAATAATACTATCTCACACTAAATACTGATTAGCATATCAAGTTTTATAAACTTGATATAAATTATGTGAGCAAATGTTTGGGAAAACAAGCATACTCAATTTGGAATACTAACTTGTATTACTTCTTTGGTTGATAAATTGACAATGCAGCCATTTAAAAACACACATAATCTTGAACATAGCAGTTTGAGTTGTACAGATATATTCACATACATTCAACATGCTAATCATTGCAACATTACCTGCTGTAGCAAAACTTACACAGGAACTAAATATAAAAATAGGTTAAATGAATCATGGTATGTTTGTACAGTGGAGTATTATGTGATCATTAAGAAGAATGAAGTAGCTCTAAATATTCTGCTCTGGAACCATTTCTGTGACTTATTGTTAAATGAAAAAGATCAGATTGGTAAGTTTAATATGCTATGTTTTATGCTATAACAGATGTAAATACATTTATGCTGACATATGCATGGGCTATCAGAGGAGACAATCAGAGGATCTAGGAGTCAAGGGAAAGAATGAGATAGAGTACCATTCAGTGTGCCCTTTGGAAACTTTTGAGATGTGTTCCATGTGTGTATTACCTACTAGTTAGGAATAAACACAAAACTCAAAGAAATCCCAGCCAAACAAAATAATTATGATCTTGGTGCTGGCACAAATGATGCTGCTGCCAATCTACTCACATCACCTTGACTCATCTTCTCTCCAAGAGAGCAGTGAATTCACGCACTGTTGCCTTTGCAACTACCAATACCCACCACTGACCTTCACTGTCCTGACAGTCATTTCAGCCAGTTTCTTCTGGCTTCGATCTCTGTTGCTCTCTCTCAATATAATGCCATGACACATTCCATTCTGTAGAGCTCAGCTTGCTAAAGCTTGCCTGCTCCTGGCCAGACCAGTCATGCCACCGGACAGTTCACACCTCCTGATAGCAGACATTGCGCAGGAATAAGGAGGGAATGTTCCAAGTGGATATCTAAGTGGGGCAGCCTATAATGACATTTACCTTTGGATGGTCCAGGAGATCTTGGTTCCTTCATTCACTTATTTCTTCTTTGGTTTAATTGTTGATTCGTTTGTTCATTCATTCATTCAATACTTCTGAATTAAAGAAGCGGGAGGTATGTTCTCTTGTGCCTAATATTAGAGGTGTGCTTGGGATTTCATATCTCTCTACTCTCCTTTTCCCCAACTTCATGGATAATTTAGGTTTTGTTATATCCAGATAGCATGAGACTTAATAATTAAACCAACTGAATGTGTTGCTTGAACAGTGGCCGCTTCTGGGAGTTACAATTAAATGACCTCCCTTTCACCCTCACCAGAAAGGATCTATAAGGTACAAAAAGAGGTGTTTAGTTTAATGGCATTTGCAGATGAGTCTTATTTCCCTTGGCTGATATTTTTGAACCAGTAAAACCCTTATTATTGAGGCTTTTCAGTGTTCCAGTTCTCCCAGAGGGCATCTGGGGGGAACAATGAAAGCTGTAGAATCGACCACTTTCTATCTTCAGCCACCAGGGATCTTGGACGAGTTTAGAAACACTGCCAGGAATCCCATCAATATTGAAAACGCCTCTGGCTTGATTAAACTTCGGAAATGGTTCCATTGATCCTATACAAATAATTATTGAACACCAACCTCAGACACAGTATACCAATCGATCTCAGAAAAGTCACCTTTGCCCAAGGCCTGGGACAGGAAGGTGCACATGAACTGGGTGGGAAGAGGAAGTTCATCAAGGGGTGACTGAAGAATGGGCTGGCTCAGCTCCAGCCAGAGAAAGATCCAGGAGAAAAAGACATTAGGTTCCAGAACACTGGTAGGGTTTATGGTCCCTGTTATCACGTGGATGATATGACCTGAGCGGGCTTCTTCGCAGTAGAGGGAGCTTTTAGAGAGGAGCAGCAGGATGGCCTGGGGAGGCAAATGTCTCTCACTAAGTGGCAGGAAGCACCATCTTGGACAAATGCATGGAATGAACGGTTCTGTTTCTTGAGTTGTTCTGTAGAAAATGCCTGTTAGTGAGAGTGTTTAATAGCATATTTAAGAGTACAGACTCTGGAGACAGACTACCTGGTTTTGGATCCAGACTGTCTTTAAGTTTGCTTAACCTCTTTGGGCCTCATTTTCCTCAGCTGTAAAATGGGAATATGATCATACCTACCACACTTGGCCGTTTGAGTACTAAATGAGTAACACACTAAGATAGTGTTGGGGCCATTGGTAAGAATTCACAGATGAAACAGTTAATTTTAACTGTGATAAGTTATAGCCTCTGAAAATGAGTGCAATTGTTAATCTACTTATAGATCTTTGTTAAGTAAAATGTGTAGTTTTTTCCTTTTTGGGAGTTTGCACTATGGAACTTTCCACTTAGCTATTTTTTAATCTTAGAGAATTGCTACAAATGAAAGTATCCCCATGGTCTCTACACCCTGGGTGTGGTATTTAAGAATATGCACTCCTTAATTTCAGAAGAGTCCACAGATACTGTTTAAAGTGTCACAAGGAAGTTGTGTAACCTGGGAACTGAAGTCAAAGGCTGTTACAGGTGATGCCCCCTAGAGGGCAGCACAGGTGAGGATGAAAAAGCACAGGTGAGCCTGGAAAAAGAATAGGTGGGGTGGAGACTGACAGGAAATAAAGGGACAGGAGAAGCAGGATTTAATGTTTTCTGTGATTCAGCGTTTTCTAGGATTCAGCATTCTTGGGTCAGCCATTCTGCCCCCACCATGTTATTCTTCCAGAAAGATGTCGCAGGAGTCCAAAGGATGTGGAGAGGTTTTCAGCAGCCAACCTTAGGTGAGAATAATGGAGAGGCTGTGCAGGTCTGGGAGAGACTGCAGCGGTTACAGCCTGGAAGAGAAGGTGAAGACTCAGAACTGGTGCCTTGCTGAGCTGCATGAGTGGCTGTTTGTTGGGTCATTTGGCTGCTGTAGCTACCGTTTTGAGTGTCACTTTTCTGGTGCTGCGCTGAGGCATCTCGGCAGCTCCAGTGGGCATCTTGTTTGTGTCTTCTGCTGTCTTCATGAGTTGGAACCTGGCCTATTGTCTGGCTGTCATGTGCTCCAGACCTTCAGTGGAAGGAAGATGCCATCTTGTGAGCTTTTTGTTTAGGACTTAAAAACACTGCATACTGCTTTGGGTGAGATAATTGGCCATTTGTGACCTCAGTGACTCTTTGTTTTCCCTTGTTTGTTAAATAAATCCCATGATTGCTGTTCTTTGAGCCTCAGTGGTCTTGCAATTGTGTGCACCCAGGTGAAGAACTCAGACAATGACTATTTGGGCAGAGTCCTTGGCCAGTTTTAGTGTCCCTTGTTGAAGCCAGTCTACGCTATTAATTCAGCTCTAGACCCACCACAAGTTCTTGTCCCATAAGCCATAAAAAGGAATTTGTAGACAAGTAAGCAGAGAGAAGCAAACTTTATTCAAGAAAGTAAGAAATAGTTTATTTAGAGGAAAAAGAACAAAAGCAAGGACTCCAAGGCAGTGTTGCAAAGGAGGGGCAAAAGACGCCATTATGGGCCCATGTCTAGGGGATATTTAAACTCTTTTTTCTCATTATTCTACTGAGTGATTGGCTCTTTCTCCTAGTCCCAGCTCTTATCTTAGCATTTACCTCCCCTTCCAAGGTCTTATTCTCTCAAAATTTACTATTTTTGTTTAGTTCTCCTGGACTTTCTGACATCATCTCCCTAAAGCTGCCTAATTAACCCTAATTTGCCCTGTAACTCATTATTGCCTGGTATCAGTTGCAGCTGAAAATCCCCAAGCTCATGACTTGTCTTAGATTTTTAGCTGTTCTCTTATTGCATTATTATCCTTAAAAATGTTGTCGACATCATTATCTTTCCCAAAGACTACCCAAATTACCTCTTCCCTGAACTTTTCTGTTGTAATAATCATTTGGAAATAACTTCCTTAAGAAATACAAGTTCTTTGTATTTATTTAAAATGATTTGCTTTTGTGGACAGCTGACATCACTGAAGAGGAAGTCAAAGACCTTGGCAACAGCACACTTTTGAGTTTGTTCTCAGAATAGTGACAATTAGGTATACCCATTATCTGGGTAAATGTCTTTGCAGAGCTGAGTACCCACGCTTTGTCCTCTCTAGCCCCACAGCACTTCCTGGCTTTTGAATTGGGCCTGAATAACGTTTGAATAAATTTTAGTTTTGCAACTGAATTGTAGTTCCGACCATATGGACCTATTCAGACTTTTGTAACAATCCATTTCCAATTGATGGTCTGTTAATTTAGTTCAAGCTGCAAATCAAATCTAACTGTAAAGATGTAAGAACCCTAGAGAGAAAAAAATTTCCAAAAGCCCCTCAGAACCATTCCTTAAAGAACCTCATTATTTAAGGTCAAGAAGTAAATTTTTCGCTGAACACACCCAAGGTCATGATTTCTTCTTAATACATTTTGCTTTTTACCCAGCCCCATCAAATTTCCTTTTTAACTCAACCCCTGCCTCCGTTCTGAGGGGAAGCGCGTCAGTTCTCCTGTGACACCTCTAGGTGGCAGTGCAGTCCAAGACAACGTCTTTCCTCGGCTTCCTCCCCTCCCCCTTTCTGGGCTGGCAGCACAGGTTGGATTGGCATGCAGGGAAAATAATCATTAAAAATAAATGCAATCAAAAGAAGTAGGTTATTATAGTGGCAAGTTGGAACTGCTTCACTTCGAAGTCTGTCAGTTTCCCATAGAAACTTCGTCTGGGAGGAGTTTGCTACTCGGCTGTGAATATTTGCTAGAGGTCAAAAGTGCCCTGTCTAGGGCTCAACCTTATAGCGTATTATTCCGAAGAAGTTTGATTTCAGGTGGTCAGGGGGCTTTGAAGAGCACGTAAAGACATGCAGATTTGTTTTGCTTAAGGCAATTCATAACCATTTGTAACACTCAAATGCACTATGACCCAATGGCTATTGCGGTTTTAGTGGCCACGGAAAAGTGTGTGTCCTTTGTAGGATTTCAAGATTAAATTCTAAAGATTAAATTCATTGTTGAGTAAGCAAGGAAAATATGATCAGAAAGTTCTGTTTCATAAAACGTTCAGGTCGGTTTAGCTGCAATCTAAACCCCTCGCACCGCCCTGTACAAACAATGCGAGGTTCATCTCGCTCCTGCTCTCACGGGTTCCTCCACTTTAACGTGAGTCCTTCACAAGCTCTGTCATCTGGATGAGCCAGGTGTTGTGGGTTATGGATGGTGACAAGCAACCCCCAACATCTGAATCGGCATATTCAGATTCTAAAATGCATTTTTAACTCACTCAGCTCATCTAACTTGGATCCTACGGCACCCGGCTCCGCTCTGTCTTGTAAGTTCTGCCTTCACTGCACCAGCTGGAATACGTGGCTCGGACCTTCTCTTCTCTGCTTTGTTCTGGAACAGGTACACATCACTTCTCTGCCCAATTCTTGGCTCACACTGAGCTCCATGGCCACACTTCACAACAAGGGAGCAGGGAAAACTGGGTGAGCATCACAGCCTCCTTCATAAAGTCACTTTCAACTCTGCAGTTTATGATTCTGCTGGTGGTGCTACCTTACTCACTTTTTAATGCCTGCAGCTGTCAACACTAAATGTATGTTAATTCCTCAAAACTAAATTATTCAGATAATTTGATAAACATCCAGGCCCCACTAGGCTCAGGCTATCTAATTTTTTACTGAGGAGATTGGTTCTCCATTTTAAGGCAAAATTAATTGCTTTTTCTCTGTCCTTTGGTAGCACTTTGCTCATGCTGATGGTTTTGTATTTGTCACAGCCTAATTTGTTGCTACTTTATTTCCTCTGGTAGAATTTAGTCTCCTTGATGGGAGGTAATCATTTTTATTTATCTTTGCTGGTGGATGCAAAGAATGACTACATCAAAAAAGTTATTTTATGGAAAATGATGGCAAAATACTATTTTTGATATTTGTGTGCTCAAAATGCTAATTATATTGTTAACATCTACAATATACATAGATTCCTTGTCTCTTTCAATTCCTGTAATAATACTATAAGGTATCTAGAGGAGGAAATTGCATTTTACAACCATCAGATAACTTCCCAAATTTATGAAGAAGAAAATGCAAGGGATGATATTTGAATCCGGGCCTCTTTGATTGGATAGTCGCACATCTGACCTACCAAGCTAGAGAACCTTATATTCTATTCTGGTTTGTATATTTTGATGACAAAAACAATTTTAATGGAAAGGAACGTTCATGATGATGGAAAAGTGTGTCAATTGGAGTGAGTTCTGCTGGGAATGACAAGAGACCTGCACTCTATTTCCTGTGCCAGTTCGACCACTTGGTACATGACGCTGTGCAAAGCTTCTCATTTGTCTCACCCCACTTTCTATATCTGTAAATTGAGAGTTAAGTTTGGATCATTTATTTTCAACTGAGCTTCTGCAATCCTAACAAGTTCCCAGTGCTGCCGCTGTCGCTAGCCCATGAGACACGTTTGGCCCATTTTGAAAAGCCAGCAATGAGGTCATTGATAAGGCTTCCTGCAATATGTTTCCCCCACTTTTCAAAAGTTCACCCTTTTATAAAAGACCTACTGTAGTACCTTTACACTAAGTAAAAGTAAATTCAAAGAGTGTTTTTGCTTTTACAACAACAAAAAAAAAGGAAAGCAAAAATAGCATTCAGCATTTGTTTTGCACCAGTATTCCTAGAATCTGGTGCACCCAAACAACCCAACGGGCACACCACGATCTTACCCAGGAACTACCTCTTGCGGCTGTGCATCTAGCTCATCAATTCTGCTTTTACTATATTTCAATGTTATTTTGGGCTTACTGTGTTATTTGGCATAATTTTAGGTTCTTTTTTAGGTCTAGGAATGCTCAACATTTTTTCATATTAATTAATGGAATTGCTTCTTCACTTTACATCATTTCAGAAAATCTTTCATAGATTTTCTAGGAATGCTCTACTTAGGGAGTAGGGGAAACCCATATCTGATTCTGTGAGTCTTTAAAAGCTTCTAATTAAACACTTCTTAATTTAAGTAATTACCCATAAAATGTGAAAGAATTGATCTGGTTCTCATAATATTGACCCCGATATTCATTCTCTCTTCTTCCAGTAATAAATATAGAAATTCCCTAGAAATTCTCAGATGCTCAATCCCTGTGCTTCAGTTGAATTTGGGAGGCAACCGTGTCTGAAATTTTCTGGCCACAATTGGTTCAGTGAATGTCATAAGACAGATTGAAAGCCAGTGAATTACCTTCAAATGTGTTTCTGGGAACTCTGGGACCGGCAGAGGTCTTCCTGCTGGACATGAAGGAGAACTAGAGCTGCCAAAGTCACCTTACCTTATGAGTGTTGTAAAGTGCCCACGCTGAGAAAGTGGGCCTAACACGTGAAGGCAGAGAAGCCAAGCTCTGTGCAAGTCTTTTGAATTCTACTTGTAAAAGTAATAGGACAGGCTCAGTCATAGATGGCTAGATATATTTATCAATATGTGTGTGATTTGCAATAGGCATGTGTGATTGGCCTATTTAAGACTGATCAACTGTGCTGGTTCAATTTCCTCCCAGATAAGGACCTTGGCCTTGGGATCTGGACTCAGCATTGGAGAATGAGCCTGAAAGATAAATGAATGAAAATTGAAGACTTCACTAAGGTCAAGAAGAAAATATGAAGAAAAGCGGTATGAAGAAAAGAGGTAGGAGTTGGGAGGGAAATCACAGAACCACACTAGAGATTCAAGGTCACAGTCAAGGGATAAGAATGGAGTCTGCAGAGAATGCCCGGGCTGCTAGCATCTGGTTATGGTCTTTTCCACAGGGAAACTAGCCCCTGAAGAGGGTGAGAAAGGGATTGTGAGGTTGTACTGTTCTCTCAGCCTTAATACAGCAAAGACACAGATTTCAGACTGTGATTTGTTTTGACTGGGAAATTACTGCTTGCAGTGTGTGGGTGGGGAGGGGAGAGAGAGAGAAGGAAAGATGGGGGAGAGAGTGAGGAGAGAGAGAGTGAGGAGAGAGAGAGAGAGAGTGAGGAGAGAGAGAGTGAGGAGAGAGAGAGAGAGTGAGGAGAGAGAGAGAGAGAGAGAGAGAGAGAGAGAGAGAGAGAGAGAGAGAGAGAGAGATGAGAGAAAAGGTTAGGTTATTTTCTGACAGAGCATAATCTCTAATAGTCTCCTGAGACTGGGCAGCTATTATGGATGTCACAGATGAACTCTTAGGATGGGCGACTTCACTTTGACCTGAGGCAAAAGCTATTTAAATTTCATAAGGGAAGCAGGCCAACCACCCTATTAGACCTTTGGGTGATTAAAAGAAAATCATCCTATAAAACATTCCATTATATACATCTGGTAACTGACCATGGCTTCTTGAGGAATTTAACATATCTAATGGGCAGATAGCATAACAGTGCCAATTTATCTGAATCAGACTAAATGCACTTGATTTTATCATGGGATCTGTATTTCTCCCACTTATGAGCAGTCCCCTCTCTTTCCCCCATCCCTACAAACATGGTTGCTTCAGCATATTCTGAAATCCATGTTCCCATGATTGTTTTTGTCTTGCTTCAGTGATTTCAGAGCATTTATCCATGTAATAGCATGGTCTTCCGCTCCACTGCTTACATAGCCCTCATGCCTCAATGAATTTGCTTGATGGGATGCAGACAAAATGCTGCTTAGTATATTTTATGTATCTAAATGAATATTTATAGCAAACAAAGAAGGCAGACTTTTAAAAAGATATCATTTTGAGGAAAATGGATAATTAAGTTTTTATCATATATAATAACATTCTCATATACCCTGCATGTACCCCTCATTTGCCTTACATGACAGAGTATTGTGCCATATTTGACTAAATGATGGATTCTGATATGTTGGTTTATTAATATGCCCAAACACATCTTGAAATGTGATTATAAGCTCCCATATCAGGTGAATTATTCTGAAATAGTCATTTATGTGTACAAAGATAATACCTGTAAAAGGGTGTTCTGAATAGGGAATATTTGATTAGAGAAAATTAGACAAGAATTTATCAAAAAGATGTCCATATTATGGTGCAGCAGACTCTAATACAGTACTAAGAAAGATGAGATACTTATGTACTTGGTGATCAGGAAGGATTTCTGAAAGCAAAAGCAATTTCATAAGTATATATAGTATAAGCCTGTATTTAATAAAATATTAATGGTTAAAGATGATACATGCCTGTATGCTCATAAAACCATAAAGGAAACCGCACCTAATGGTTTTTACAAGAGAAGAAAGGAGATGTCTATCTCTTTCTAAAGACATTTCCGTGTAATTTTCTTGTAGTATTTATTATAATGAGAAAAAGAAAGTGAGCGTTTTCACCCAAAAAGGACCCAACTTAGTAGAAATAATTCTGGCCTTCTATTGGGAGTCTCATCACTAAAAACCAGGCTAAAAAGTAGAAAGAGGTCATTTCTACTGATGTTTATGGAAGAATGGGATCAGTCCCTCATCATGAGAGAAATCCTTCATCCTCTGGCGGCAGTGAATCCAACTCATCATTTTGAAGATGGAGAAAATAAAAGATAGGTCTTTTCTGAGCTCATGCAGTGAGTGTAGGTGAGACGGTCATAGACATGAGGTTCCAAAATTCCTGAGACTCCATCCAATCTTTTCATGAGACTCTTCTTTCCAGTTTAAGGGATAATAGTATCCAAGCTTTAAGTATGGCTGCCATTGCATTTGAAAGCAGGTAATGCTTTTTTAGCTTATTGCCTTAAGAATTCCGAGACAGTGATGTCTTCATTGATTGTGTTTAGTTGCTGTGCTGTACAATTCTGGTTTGATTGTGAGAAATAAACTCATCATGACTCTTCCTCACAGCTGTATGAGGGGCACTGAGACCTTATTACAGTACCTTCATTTTCCATATGAAGGAAGATGCACCCAGAGGATAAGTGATGTCACCTGGGTCACATATAGGGGTCAGTGACACAGGTAACAGTCAAGCTGGGTTGGAAGATTTTCTCTCAGATCCATTCTCTCCTTCTGTATTAAACCCAAACTCTGAAAACCCGGGATACATAGTGTCAAGTTGCAGATTCTGGTATTTTTGTCATCGATCCCAAAGATTCAGTTTTTAGAATAGAAAAAAAGAGAAAGCTAAAATTATATAGTTAGAAAAATAAATATATAGCAGGATATTAACAGGATAATTAACCCCTCACCTCTGAACCTAAATTTTCATATCTGTGAAGAATGTAGTATTTATAAAGTGTTTGTTATAAACCCTCTGTTTCCATTCTCTGAGAAAGATACAGAAAGAATCTTATTTTATAAACATGTGCACAGGGCCCACAGAAAGGGTTTAGATCAGCTGGTCTCAGATGTATATAATGTAGCAACAAATTTGTGCATAAGAATATTTCAATTGTGTTTTATTTTAAAATTTAAATTTATATACTCTATTGATTCAATGAGAAAGAACCAGATAAGTTGCTTCACATTATCCAAACTCTCCTGAGACACACCCTGGTAAACCTCTGGGGGTCTCTCAATTCATCAAGGGCAGCTGAACGAAGTCAAAAGTAGGGTGCCTTTTTTCCTCTTTAGGTCTTGGGGGATGTTATCTATACATGCAAATGGCTTTAATCATAGACTTCCTTATGAAACACTCATTCATATTTAAAAGTATCTGTCATTGATGGAATGAACTGAAACTCCCAACTCCCCTTTCAACTTCTCTCTTGGTGAGAGAGAGAGGGAGTGAACTTTGCATCAGCCAGAATCTTAGTCTTGACAGGTTTCTGTCAAGTAAAATCTGACCCAGGAGAGCAGCAAGATCACTTTTAGGATTGTAAGGGGATCCTTATGGCGGGGAGTTACTGAGCATTAGTTTGGAATTGAGCTTTTAAGAGCAGTTCTTTGCGTTGTTTCTTAGGAAAGGGCAGGTTTCAGCTACCCAGGCAACCAGTTTCATTTGCCTCCCTCCCGACAGTAATAGTGAAGGAGAGAAGTGAAAAGAATCACATCCTTCCCCTCAGGAAAATCTCCTTCTCCTTTCATACTTAACGTACAGACTCCTCATTGGCACCTGTGAAACAAAGCTCATCCCGGACAGAGGCTGGTCTGAACCTGTCATTCGTGTGTAAGATGCTGGTTAGTTCTGTGTGTTTTGAGGGAGGACTGGGAACACCTGTGAGGAAGCTGAAAGAGGACACTGTGGGGAAAGCTGGGCAAAGGCTTGAAAGAGAGGGAAAGTTTGACACAGGAAGAGCTTTCAGGGAATGTATGACAAAAACCTTTTGTTAGGGGCTGGAATGGAGAAGTGTTCTAAATCGATTTTTATCGACCAAAACAGAAAGTATATCATTAAGTACATATGAAGCATATGTGACTAGGTGTGTGCAACTCCTTTAAGTATTAGTAGTGTGGTTGACTCTCACTTTTTGTAACTGAAAAGAGGGTGGACTGTGAAGTAACAATCCAGAAAAGTAAACCAAGGCAGGTGGTAAAACTTAGTTGATGTATGTTCTTGAAAAACTAGTTCTAAAAGAGTTTGTTAGAATCCCAGTGACTCCTTCACTTTTTGACTAGTATTTCCTATCTCATTGTTAATAAATATACATGATTAAATCATAAACACAATTGGAGAGGTGGACATTTAAGTAGAGTAATATTGTTTACATAGCATTATGTCTTTTTGTGCTAGTTATCCGTACTTCTCAGAGGGAGGTAGTTTAGGTGGTATTCGTTTTGCAGTGGTAAAATGGAGATCCAGAAGGGCCTGGGGATCGCCAAGCTACAGGGAAAAGTGGAGGTAAAGCTAGGACAGGAATCAAGTCTCTTTAGCCTCTGGCCTTGCTATTCTCTATGAACTAAGCTGCCAGTGTTACTTTAGCCAGAAGTTTTTTTTTTTTTCCTGGCAAATATTTCTCTCTCCCTCCACTACTTTCACAAACATGGAAAGAAAATATAGGTCAGTTAGTGACAGGGTCACTTGGTACTAACAAGGGACACTGGATTAATTCCCTACACTGCTATTGTTCGTGGTGGGATGTATTTCCTCTCTCTCCTTATCACTCCCATCCTCCTTCCACCCCAGCTTCACGGGTCAACCCTCTCCAATTTATGGAGAACTATTGAGCCCAGCTCAATAGGGTATCTTGTAAAAGGTCTAGATTTATTTTATTCTTCACAGAAGAAATAATCACAGAAAACAGAATATTTCTTTTATTTAAACTATAGCTTGTCACATCTAGCTCAAGAAGCACTATCTGAAATTATTTATTATATCCTATCTAGATCCTGAAAAAAGGGCATCACTTTGCAACATCGTTGAATTTTATCTGTTCTTGGTGGAGGATGGTCATTAATTTATACAGTTGTCAGGGCTAGCAATCAAGTTGTTTTATGTTTGAGTGTACACTCCACAGAGTGAATTCTATTTGGATAGCACAAGTGTGCAAAATGTAGAAATATGTAACAATAGAGATTATTTGCTCTTCTACTTACTTTTTCCTCAGGAAAATTTATTTTAAAAAAGAAAACTGTAGTACAATCTGTATCATTCCATTTTGATTGTGACCCTCCCTTGTACAATGTATCAGTGCTGAATGATAAAAACCCTCTTCCGCCTAAATGCATCAACCTTTCAAACTCAAGAGATTATAGCAGACGACTGACAAAGCTTTAACGTTATTGCATATGATGCTATAATTAGGAAATGTGGACTTTGGAGATAATCATTAGTTCTTCGGTATGAACATCTAGCCTGGGATTTTGCTGCCTACTATGTTTCTTTCTTAATGACAATGTTGGGAGGCGTCCATGTAATTGAAATTGCCCCTTTTGATGAATTGATGTGTTAAGTGATCATGTAATCTCATGATGAATTAGTAATGGAAAGATGAACAAATTTATATACTGGCACAAAGTGGCAATAAATAGACAATCATATAGTAAATTTCTATATCACGTTGCAAATTTGTGCTGTGGAATTAAAGTAGTTAGGTGTTGCCCACTACTGCACAGATTTAGAAAGATTCTTTAGACTATCTTAGGTAGATCTTAAAATCAGTTCCAATTACACTCCCTAGATTGAGCCACTTAAGGTGAAGACTCTGTCTGTGTGTGCTATATGCCTAATGTGGGACCTGGGAACCTGTTCAACTATTTCTGCGACAGTGTTGTACTTTGAGCATCCCCAAACTTTGCTCACAGTTCTGTGGGTCTGGCGAAGTGCAGGTGAGGTCAGACTCGGTTTGAGGCTCTAGATAGTGGTTCAGGTTGGATTTGGAAAGCTCAACAAGTTCTCAAGTTCCCCAAACTGGTAGTAATTCAGAGTCTTCATATGGCAGGAATGTAAGGGAGCAGGTGGAAACGAGTGACACAGTGGGCATTCTCAGTCCTGGATTCTTATGCTGTCTTATACGCCCACAACCATGGGAAAGTTGAAGGGCCAAGCTCGATATGAACGCACAAGGGCAGGAACTCTACATCGTAGGGCACTAGGTGTGGATACATAGGATTATGTCGTGTACAGTAACTGCAAAGAGTGGTTAAACATACCCCAGGCCAATTTTGTTTCTACAAACTCCCCAGTCGGTTCTTATGGTCCCTATCTTTAAGAAATGTTGGATATATTTTATTTATTTTGGTCATCTTCTTATCCATAGATTCTTAAATCAGAAATAGGTAAACCTTTAATACTGAATCATTTTAAATGAAGACAGCAAATGTGCCATGAAGGAGTATTTGCTTTCATTGATTTCTTGGGAATTTATTTATGGATACATAAATTAAGCTAGAAGAAATGTTTAGATTTTGTCTTATTTAGTTACTAAATATGGAGGCTTGTAATATGTAGAAGAGTCTGTGTCATCAGTAAGATATCTCTGTCTTGGAATGGAGAGAAAACTCCCCCCAAGCTCTCCCCCTGTATGTCCAGCTAGCACAGGGGGAGAAAGTCTACCCCGGCTGGTCCAGGTGAAGTCTGTCACATCTAGCTTTAATTTTGTAAGTTAAGGAGTTGGGTTCAGTTCTCTAGGAAAGAACTCAAGTATGGGATACACTTAATATCAAATTCAAATATGAGAATATGCAATATCTTTGTCTGAAGAGGCACTCAGATGTTTATATTATTTAGCAAATTTTTTCATCTATTCTAAAGGAAAGAAGTGAAATGGGTTAAAAGAACTTCTTGGTCTTTCCTACCTAGTCATGCACGTGGCCCTACTTAGAATACCCTACTCTTTGCTTTACAGTATTCCAATTCCATCCACTTTATTTTTAGATTGTCTGGAGATGAGTGTTTCAGTGGAGAAGACTACTTGAAATAGGAACTATTCATTAAACCTTGAAATATCACATTAAGTTTATATGTGAATTTCCATTCCGATATTCTCTCTCAACATTTAAGCTTTTAGAAGAGACCTTTATCCATTTTCTTAATGTAAGGCCCTGAATTACGTATACAAATTTAAAAGTGTTTTTGCAATGATATTTACTCAAATACCTGGATATGGACATGGAAAAATGAAAGCGAAAAGAAAGTTCCATCCTCTGTTCAGTCCACGAGGACACTAACTCAGGAAAGAGAGAGCATCTCTGTTTCTCATTGGAATATAGTTCGGAAGAGAATGGAGGTCATGCTAGGCTATTCTGCCATCTTCAGGACATGCCTCACTTTCTCAGGTCTCCTGGAGTATTAAGTGCTAGAAAAGATGGCTTCTCCGGGAGGGCACACAGCAAGGTCCAGAGACATTCTCACATAGCCTCATGGATACCAACATGTGTCTACCAAAGGAGGAAGAGCAAATGAAATATTCTTTTGGAACCCACGCATGCCATCTCTGAGGACGCCCAAATAGTACTGGGGAGACTTAGCATGTGTATACATAAGGAGACTGCTAGAGAGATCTGCAATAAGACATATAACCCAGCACATTTTTGCTGACTAACATTTTTAGAACTTTGTCCTTACAGAGAGGAGAACCTAAGGCAATTCATATTCAGCTCACTCAAAAATTGACAGATATATTTGGCCAAATAGATATGTTATATGCCAACTGTTGAGTTTCCTGGCTTCATCCAAATAGTTCTCTGGTAAACGGATAGTGAGAGGAGAGGCATCAGTCTCAGGAAAGCAACTCCCTGTCCTCCGCCTCCCACCCTTGCTTTTCTTCATTCTGATAATTCCTGAGTTACTGCCACTTCATATTCTTGCTCACATCACCGGCACAGTTTTTTTTGAAGACACCATATCTGATTCTTAGCTCATTCTTGGATATTTCATTAAGATAACTGTTACCAGACTTCAGGAATAGGGAGATTTGTTTTTGGTCAGAGCTGAGCATTTTGTAGGGAGCTTCTTTCTTTAGTAAGCGATGTTCTGAACCCAGTACTTTATGGTGAGCTGAGGTGAGCTGAGGCATTGCCTTAGATTTCAGGAAAAATGGAAGTCTCTGGGTTTAGAAGACTTAAGTCAGTCACAACCTTTATGACATGGGGCCCTGCAGCATGGACTATATAGGGCAAGGCTGGCATTTTCCCATTTCCCCTAAGTAGTGGGAGCCATTTGAAAAACATGGCAATTCCCCCTCCTGTGCCAAAAGTTGCTGCCTGTGGCAGCCCCTCCCTCAGGCGCCACATGAGTGAAATGGTCCAATCAGGCAGGTATCCACTAGAGTGGAGGGGCCCTGAAAGAGGACATAAGGCAGCACAGGAGCCCTCTTGGAACCCCCAGAAGCCTAGACTCTCAGAATCCTCATACTCTGTTTCTTGCTTCTGAAGAAAGACGCAGCACCCAGCAGCTGGCCTTCAAAGGGAAAAACAAGAGTTTTGCAGTGACCAAGTGGCTTCACCTGCCTTCGACCCTGTTGCTGCCACTATCTGAAAGGAGCGCCAAAGGCCCCAGGCCTGGTGCCTCAGAGATGTTTATCTGAGCATCTGGAACTGCCTTCCTGTGCTGCTGCCTCCCTTGCTGTCTGGGCCATGCAGTGAGTAGGAGCCTGACCCAGCTGCTTGCTGACATGCAACAGCTCCAGCCCTTGTTGGCAGGATGCTGCCATCTTGAAGGAGTGAACTTTGGTTTGGGGCTTCTGGACACTGCAGACATGAGGGTGAGGTAGCTGGCTACTTGTGGTCTTAGAAGCTCTTTGTTTCCTCTGTTTGTTGAATAAAACCCAGTGTTATTCCCTGAGCCTGAGTGGTCTTACAATTATGCAAATGAGCTAGAACCCACAGACAGTGATGTGTCTTCTATTGGGCACTGTCCTTGGATAGCTATAGAACCCCTATAACCTTGTTTCACTTAAAACAGCTTGCTAAGGACATATTAAGTGCAGTTCCATATTAGAAGTGTCCTAGCATTTACAGAATGAGGTACTTTGGAGTGTTTCAATTTCTGATGTATTCTTCTGTGACATAAATTTTGTGACTTGTCCACAAATTAGACTGAGTTTGAAAACTCTTCAAATCATGCAAAAGGGATGAGCCTGTTGCCTATAGTTTTTAGCAAAAGTCATAGGAAATGAACTTTCTATGTAGCATCATTGTTAAAAGAGTTATCCTAGAGTCATAAAACATTTTCAAGGTTTTCCTAAGTGCACCTCAATGATTGAGATTTGAACTCCCGTGATCTGCTTAATGCCAACAAGGTTATTCTAAGGGCTTTGTGCTTTCAAACACGAGCAGCATTTCATTACCGCCGATTTCCACAGAACTTCTGAAATGCCATGAGTTTGCCTGCTGTTCCCAAGCTCGTTGAAATATAGCCTGGTCCAGCAGGTCAGAGGACCTTACCTTTGAATGTGGTACACGTGAATGTGAAATGCTAAGTCTTTATAGCCAGTGCATTTGAAATGGCCTTTCAGTTCTTAATTAGAGGATGCTTTCTCTACCAGTGACTACCTGGGACTGACATGAAGGAGAATTTGCCTAGTTTGCGAGAGCCATTATCAATCACAGTGTGTTAGAAATGAAAGATTGAGGAAAAGATGATTAAAGCCCCAGCGGCTGCCTTCACAAATGAACTTGAGGAAAAAAGCAGGTTAGTGTAAATGTGGCAAGTCTTCATATTAGAGCTTGATGAAATTAAGGGCAATGGCAGGTAATATAAACCATTGTTGAATCTTTTTATTAAAACTGGGCTAAAACAAGGAGTAGGCATTTGTCAGGTGCAGTAATTACTTTGATACTTTGCCGACGAAAGCTCTCTTGGGCAAAGTCTTCCTCTCATCTATTTTCCATTTCTTCCTAGTTGTATTCTCAACTGCTAGAAAAGAAGAAATATGAACTGAGGAGAGAGCAACTTCACAGCCTATTTATTTATGGATTAAATTTTAAGAGTATCAGTGGTGGTGCTTTGGTCTTTCTCTCAGTTGCCCTGAAGTATTACCTTGAGAAAATTTCTAGATTATTTGGTCAGATATGTCCTCAGGAGAACATGAAAACATACATGTCTGTGATCACAGAGATGGGGAGTAACCCAGCTACTGTTGTGGAAGTAAGACATAGAAGATACTAGGACATTCGCAGTGGGATAAAGGAAACCAGGAGGAAGAATTGACAGGTCTGTGAAGTATGCAACTTATAATGTGCTCTTTGAGGCGGCCTCAGCATCACCTGAAAGCTTGTTAGAAATGCAGAGTCTCAGGCACCACTGCAGAGTGGAATCTGTATTTAAATGAGATTTGCAGGTGATTCTGTTAGCATGTGACTGAGGGGTACCTGGGGCCCCCAAAGTTATTTTTAGGTTCTCCCATTCCTACTATGATAACATGAAAATTAGATAGGATTTTATGTAGCTGTAAATGAACTTAAATGTATTTTCATATAGCTGGAAATGAACACTCTGGAAATAGAAAATCCATTACTTATCTTTGCTTCCAGAAATCTCATCCATTTTCTTGGATCCTTTTTATACTTACTCACTTTTAAGGCCAAGTCCACATCAATAGTTCCTGGATAAATAGTAATAATCAAAGTAGTGTGACTGACTTTCATTCTTTAAAACTTGAGGAATTGAAATTAATTTGCATCTATATTATGCCTCTTTTCCCTATGACAGGAATACTAGAATATAATTAAGATATGATGCGATTGTGAATTTGGGATGAGCTTATTCTTAATAAACTGAGACATTTATTCTTAAAGAGTCTTAGTGAGAGAGTTTTCTTCCAATTTGCATTGGCTTTCATGTGCATTTTGAAGATTTTCCTTCTTCTTCCCTATTCTTTTTTGAATGGCGCTTGTGGAAGGTATTGTCATCAAAAACACAAGTTGTCTAGATGATGGCAGTAATATCCAAAAGTAATTCATTTTAATGGCTCTCCTAGAGGAAACATAATAAATGTGTTAAAATAAATAAATTTGACTCAAGTTATAGACTGAGACATAAGAACATTGGACATGAGAAAAATTTTTGCTGTGATTCTATTCTGGCACTATTGTTTTGTTACTAAGCAAGTCATTTCTTCTCTAAGTCTCAGTGTCCAATCTGAAATCTAGACTAAAATATAAAATCACATAAGACCAAATTAGTGGTTATCAGAATGGAAGATGTTAGAGGGGTAAGTTGGGTAAAAGGGTAGTAGATATGATGAAGGACAGATTCGGACTTTCAGTGGTAAGCTTAATGTAGTACATACAGATATTAATTTATAATAATACACACCTGAAACAAAAGTTATTGAGCAATGTTACTTCAATAAAAATTTTAATAAAATGCAACATATTGAACCAAATTTAAAATTTAGGCCTCTGTGATGAGAACACCAAGTAAAAGCATAATTCAAAACATTTATAACCAATTAGTTAAATTTCATCTGCCTTATCAAACTTGGGGTCAGGGGCCAAAGAGTAGAAAGCAAATCTCTTCCTGATACAGATATGATCCCAATTTCCAGAAGTTCCCATTATGACACGTCACCTTTACAAAAGACCAACTTCAGTAGCTGTTTTCGTTTATTGAAAGAAATCTGATTTATACTTTTCTGACAAAGGTGAAAGCGAAATTAGCATTCAGCACTGGTTATACAGCAGCCATTACAGAGGAGTGCATACCCCCAGCAACCAAGAGGCTCTGCTAAGCTCCTTCCCAGGGCAGTAGTTTATGTGGGTTGTGAGACATATCGTTCCTTCCTCTGCTACAGGGGAGTAATTATATCATATCACATGGTATGATATGGGAGATTATTTTCAGGGTGTGAGGATGCCTAAAATGCTTCCGTATAGACAAATGGTAATTTCTTCTTTACTTTTGCCTTTTAGCTTATGGGGGACTTCACAGGAGTCCTCTACCCTTGGATAGCTGGGGAAATGGGTATAACGGTTTTCTTGGGTAAATATTCCTTTCTCTGAAAATAATTAATTTCTTTTCCTGGTTTCCCTTCAGTCTGGAGCTATGTTGGTCAGTTTCATTGTCATATGGGTTTTCAGTTTCAAAAGTGACTTTCTTATATCTGCTCTCTCTTTGTCTTTGAAGATGTTGACAATCTAGACAAAATCAGGAGAAAGAGGCCTTTGAGATGCTAATACCTTACAAGCATAGTCACTTGGCCCATGTGGCCTGGATTTGGCAAGAAGGGTATGGCATAGATGCATAGATCTCTGAGCCAGCAGGGATTACTGTAATTGAATTCCTGGGCAGCCCCTTACTTCCTTCCAGCCCAACCACACTTCTTGCCTTTTTTCTGTTTTTTCCTGGCGTCATAAATAATCTGCAGTGTGGACAATTGGCAGCCAGAAAATCAATTGGCCCTTGTATTTTCTCTAATTAATTTCTCATTGTCAAGTGCTCACCAGGCATTTGTAGGGAATAAACTAACTCTTTTACTTGTTACAGTGCTTTTGATAGATGACAAAACAAAGATTCAGGGTAGAAAGACAGGTAAAATTCTGTAACTGAGAACACTCCTTGTGTATCTTAGAGAATAACATTTTGGCCAAATAACACATTATTAATACAAATAATAATTATTTAGAATTAGATATATTATCTTTTTGGTCTTTACTTTTTTATTACATTTCAGCATTACATAATAAAAATAAGCTTTTTTTATAGGGACAATAAAAGAAAAGAAACGCATGAACATAATGTGAATATAACATCAAGTACTCAAACATTTTTAAGGCTTTGAAACATGTACATGGGGAACAAAGCAGGCACTCACTAAGTGTTCAAGAAATATTTAATATAAATGGAATTTTCCAAAACAGTTCTATTTACATTTCTGCCTACCAGCACTTTAGGAGATAACTTGCCTTATACTTGCTATTGCTGTTTAATTCTTTTTCTTTTTTAAATTTAAAAAGTAATGTATTACTACATACCTATGAAAACAGTTAAAATAGAAAATGCTAAAAATACCAAATGTGGGTGACTATGCAGAGCAAATGGAACTCAGCTATTGCTGGTGAGAATTCAAAAGTATGTAGCAACTCTGGAAAACAGTGTGACAGTTTTGAATGAAGTTATATAGACATTGGCCATATGAACTCAGCAGGTATTTACTTAAGAGAAATGAAAATTTGTATTCACACATGTTTACCGTAGCTTGTTTCATAATTACCCAAAGCCAGAAACAACCCAAATGTCCTTCAATGGGCAAATAAATGGCTAATTTCATATGCTAGAATACTACTTTCTTACAGAAAAGATCAAATTATTGATGCATACATTTGCTTGGATGTATCTCAAAGGTATTATGACAAGTGAAAGAATCCAATCTCAAAAGATTATGTATTACATGATATGCTTAAGAAGTCAAAATTATATTGATGGAGAATAGATTAGTCACTGTCAGGAGTCTGGGGTTGGAAGAGTGATTATGGTTGAGATTACTTTCACTTTTTTGGGGGTGGGTAGTAGAATTGTTATTTATCTGGACTGTGTTGATGGTTATATGAACTCATACGTGTACTGTAATTCATAAAATTACATTAAGCCAATTTTAATGGTATGAGAATAAAAAAATACATTCTTATTGAAGACAATTAAAAACAGAGAATTTAAAGTAAAATTAAAATTCTTTACTTCTCAGCTCCCTAGTCCGTACTGGGTTATCCTTTCAGAGTTCTCCATGGTATGGAGAATTTCTGGTAAGGCAATCAGCTCCATTTTTTTAGAGTATTTTTTATACTCCATTTTTATAGTATTTTTTTCAATATATCTTATTTTGAGGTCAGGTTGATATACAATACTGTATTTGATTTAGGGGTGCAGATTCACTCATTCTTCTGCATAGAACTTTGGGGTCCTTTCCTTGGATTGGCCCATTCAACTACCTTCTTCTGATAGTCTTAGTTCTGTAGTCAAATTTCAAGGATTTGTTTGACTTATTTAGTTTCTTTATATTCTATATATGAGCAAAATATAGTCAGGTATTTGTCTTTTCATTCTGACTTGCTTTGCTTAGCATAATGACCTCCAGTTCAACCCATGTTATAGCAAAGGGTAAGATTTCATCTCTAACTTCTTTTTTAACTGGGTAGCATTCCATTGGGTATCTAAATCATTATCTTAATTTATTCATCTGAAATTGGGCACGTAGGGTGGTTCTATAACTTGCTTTCATTGTAATATTATTACACATTTACAATATATTATTTATAATACTGCTCCAATTAACATAGGAGTGCATAAATGCTTTCAAACTAGTGTTTTGTATTTTTTGCATAGATATGTAGAAATGGAATTGTTAATTCATATGGTAGATCAATTTTTAATATTTTGTAAAATCTTTATTTGTTTCATTATGGGAAATGACCTTTAGGGTTGAACCAGCCTCTACTCCTACGCTACATTATACTAAGGTGCCTTTATCTCCATATCCTCATCCACACTTGTTGTTACTAATCTTTTTGTTATGGGCCATCATCAAGCCCATACCACTACAGTGAGGTGGTATCTCATTATGGCTTTGATTTGCATTGCCCACTGCTAAGTGATGCCGCACACTTTTTCCTGTGCCTGTCAGTCATTTGTATGTCTTCTTTGTAGAAGTATCTATTGAAAATTCTGCCCATTTTGTTGATGCTGACTTTTATTGACTATTAGGCCATGAACACCTTTTTATACCAGTATCTAAAAATCTTCTTATGCTATATATTTCAAAGGTCAAAAATAGTCTATCATATGTATGACTTATAGTACATTTAATATAAAATATTTTATTTTTATGTAACTAAAATTTAATGCTATAAATTGTACTTAAATATAGTATATAATGTATACTTAATAAAGTTGTGTTGATGTAAAAATACAACAAAAACAAAAAGACAAGAACAAATTGGGGATACTTGGTAGAGGGGGGGAGGGAGAGGGTTGAGGGCAGATAAAGAGCACAAGGGACTGAGGTGATGGTGCACTGGTGAAGTGGTGGTGGGGAATCTATGGTGATTACAATTGATGTGAAATATAAATATATATATATATAAAGAAGGAGAGAAAAGAATATATATGTAAATAAAGTTTTATTGATGCAGAGACCTTTTTTAATTTAGCATGGTTTATAATTTTTGAAAAAATTTCTTCACCAATCTGATCTCAATGTGCTTGTGATTTTGCAGTCTTTCAGGATTATAGAACTTTACATTGCATTGCTGGTACCTTTCCCCTACCCCTTCACATCCTTCTCTTCTTCCTTTGAAAAAGCCTTTTCCATAAATTCTGTGGGTTTTTGGGATTTATTGGAAGTAATGTGAGAAGTCAGTCTGTGCAATATGTTAAATTAGAAGTTGTTACTCTCCTAAGATCCTTTCATAAATCCACCCTTTGAGCTAGGGAAAGTCGTTAGGGGACCATAACTGTACTCAAACTGCAAAATGTGATTGTGAATTCAGCTTTGCTGTCAGTTGATTGGGTAAAATGGGGAATATACCTTATATTCTCTGATTCTCAATGTCTTCAGATATAAAAATAATGGTTGGACTAGGTTAACTCTTTTTTTTAAAGATTTATATATACAAGAACTGGGGTACAGGCCAGAGGTGTGGGGAGTAAGAGGACCCACTGGAGACAGAGCGGGGAGCAGAACAGGCAGATGGACTGAAACACACTGCTGAGGGGAGCAGCGGCGAGGCAGGAGAGGTCTGCTGCGCCATGTGGTCCCCTACCTAACTGTGGATCAAACTTGTGGTGCAGTGGCTGCGAATGCCCCACAGTGCAGCGCTCAACCCCTTGCGCCACCAAGGAAGACCAGACTAGATGAACTCTTAAATTTATATTATCTACATTTACAAATGAGGAAACCAGGACTCAGAGAATTGAAAGATTTGCCTGTGTTCATCCAGTAAGTCAGGTTGTAGAACTGAGTTGTGACATGTGTCTCTAACTTTCAAATCAACCTTTACTCAACAAGCAGATCTGAACAATTCTGCTCAGGAACGTACAGTGAAGGGGTTGACTCCTCAGTGGGCACATCCCCCACCAGGTGTGGGCACGGACAGCCCTATTGGAAGCTGTCCCAGGAGGTCTTTATCTCTTGGTCCGTGCACCCCTGCACTCCTATCCACAAGGCTGTGAAGTAGACTGTTGCCTGCTCTTTTCTCTCCCTGGGCAGAAGTGGGGGTGGAGCACTGGAGCACTGGTTTTGGCCCAGTTGAGAAGAGACACCGCCCTGTACAGATGGCGATGCGGCTGGCTGCACAGTAGTTGGGCCTCTCAGTGCGGAGAGCATGGCTGTGCTCATTCCGAAGTCGCTCTGACAACATTCCTCTCCTGGCAGCCATGTACTCTCTCCTCCAGTCTTGTGCAAGCAAATGGCTTTGCAGCAGCTTCCCTCAGTCACTGTAGGCTGGGATGCGAGCAGTAGGCCTGCACATTTGCATGCCTTTCATTTATTTGAATCCTTCCACAAAGCCTGCTCCAGATTTCATCTTCCTTTCTTTGACTTTACCTCTGGTATGTGTGAACATAGGTTATTCCTTTTAGTCCATATAAGGATTACTTTTTAAACATCCTAACTGCTCCTAACACATAAATAAGCAAACAGAAAAGCCAACAAACACAATAGGACAAATAAAACATTTGTCCTATTAACACATTAAAAGTGCTCTTTATGTAATACCAGCTTCTAATTAGGAGACACTTTGCTCCTTTTTTTACGTGGTTTAAGAATCAGGTATTTGTCCATTACTATATACTTTTAACTTCTTCGTGATACAAACTTCTGGGATTCTGATTTGTAATTTTGTTTTTTCAGACCTAGTTCTTCCTGTCTCCTCTACCACTTCTGCTGAATCCCTGTGTCTTGGGTAATTATACGGTTCAATCTGTTTGTTATTGCAGATCAGTCATTCTCAGCTCTGGGTGCACAATGGTATCATTTGGAATTTTAATTTGTCTTTTATGGGTCCTAGTTTTGTATATAGGTACAGAGATCTCTGATGATCCATGGGTAAATGGGAATGAAAGATAGAAGCATTTGTAAATGGGATCAGTTTCTTTCTTTCTCTTGCTAACCTATCCTTTTCCTCTTTCAGTGATTCTCAGGTAGGGACTAGGAGTTTCCAAGCAGGTGGTTGACTTTCGAGTGTTTGATCTGACAGCGCATTTATCACTCTGTATGGGATATGGTGACCCACCATTTGGGTTTAGGGCACTTTTTAGTGATCACAGGATGAAGATGAGGAACAGCAATTTTTTTTTTCTTTTCTATTTATCACTCTTTAATTTTCCTTCATAGTTTTATAAACAGCAGATGAATTATGTAGGATTTTTAGATTTCTTAATAAAAGAAGGGGAAAGGGGAGCTCTAGGTTGCAGAAATATACATAGAAAGGTTTATACCAATCATTGTACGTTTCAGAATATATGGCATCACTATTTAGAATGTTTGTGAATCTACTTCTTTGAATACATTTAGGGATATACTGACTATAAGGACACAAAGCATTTTGCACAGGTTGCATGTTTAAGCTCGTGGGAAGAGAGTCATAAAGCATATCTTCCATGTCCACCTTCTGTTGGGTATTGAGAAAACTCCTTTCTCTTCACCTAAGCACCTGTGTTGAATTTGGTAGCTGTGGTGTTTGGATTGCTTTAGCAGTAATTAATCTCCAGGCTAATTATGAGCTCTGTTGTCATTTTGCTAGATGTAATTAAACTGCATAGCTGGAGAAAGTTTGGAAACTACGGTTTCCAAGAAAACTCTTCCCTGTAACTTGGCAAGGAGCTCCAGAGTGACAACATAATCAGCCAATTAAATATAAGCTGGAAGCCTGATGTCCTTCAGGATGAGTTTATAGGAAGAAGACAAATGTATGTTCACAAGAGGCACCTGCTGTTTTACTGCTGCCTTTTTGGAAAGAACTTGGCATATTCGAGTGTTTCTCTCATTAATCCTTTTGATAGTTTTATTAAACTGGAAGCAACACAAACATTTTAGTCCCTTTCAAACACAAAATGATTTATATAACCAAGGTCAACTGGCTTGTCAAAAAGCATAGAGACCAGGGGTCAGAAAAATTTTGATAATGCATTTCCTTACAAAATATAATGCTTATTGCATAGATTCATATAGCAATTCCAAACACGTAAGACAATTGTGTAAGCATGAAGATATGAACATATCCTTTGGTGAATAAATCCTTTAGGTTTTTCCCTGGCCAAGATTCTGCCTAATTTTTTAGTCTAGGGTAAGGAGATACAGATATACTAACCATAAGCTAATAGAAGAGGATGGTGCTAAAGCACACTGGCCTTGACCTTGACCTGGAGGGCCATTTTGAAGATACAAATAAGAAGGTATATTTGTCATAAAGGTACAAAGTCCATAGAATTCAGTCTTGCTGATCTCTTTGTTAAATAATAGTAAACTTCCGAGCCTGATATAGGTAGAAAGACATTTTGCAGTTTGCAAGTTTTAAATAAGTTTCAGTGCTTTATAGGGGCTCTAAACTTCAGGGTACAGAGAATGCACTTAAAGTATAGTGTTGCTGCCAAAACCAAAAGTGTTTGTGGATGTGGATGTGTGCCCCTCTGGTGTTTCTCAGGAACTCAGAGTGATTTGGGGTGGTATTCATATAGGCAGAGTCTTTACAGGTTGGATATTTTTCCTAGTTTTATTTATAGCAAAGGCTTTCCATGAAAGACAGTAGGAAAAAAGTTCCTTTTCAAAATAAGTTTGTCAGCAAAACTGCAAACCATTTAATACATATTGTTAGATAACAATATGGGTGCTGTGTAGATAGAGCAAAAATGATAAAGGTGGCACTTGAATGCCTGAAGTTTGGGAACTGGGGTTTCTACCCACTGTCTTTTACTCCTGTTTAGAGGTCTGTCTTGATTCCTTTGCCTCAATAGTCATCTCATTTTTCAGAAGGTGAGACAGATAAGAAAATTAGTGTTTGTATCATGAAGTCACGAATATGTATGCCATTATGCAAGAATAACCACATCCAAGCTCTGCTTCGTTTCTCCTGATTAATTTTAGTTCCCAGTCATTTGACTAACAGAGATTTGGGCTTTATGAACATGTAATCATAAGCCACTTGATCATGAACCACAGTGATGATTACTCCTGAAGCACGTTTATCCTTTCTCTGGTATGTCAAGGAATAAATAAGCCATATTTATGCCTGTTCCTTCTGTGTATGGTGAGAGTTCCAAACTTTAAAATGACTTTGACTTTAGAGAGTAAGGGAGACTTTGCAGGAAAATATCCCAGTTCACATTTGTTGAATGACTGACACACATAACAATGTGGATGCCTTGTTCTAAGTGAAAGAAGCCAAACTCAAAATGTTACATATACTTTTTATGAATTTCTGGACAAAGTAGAAGTATGGGGACACTGATTAGCAATTATCAGGAACTATAAGTTGACTTCCAAGGGGCAGGGAACTTTTCAGATAATGGAATATTCTCTCTCTTTATTATGTTGAAGCTTCATGATTGTATCTGTCAAAAGTTCTAAAACTGTATACTAGAACGGGTAAATTTTAGTGGCTGTAAATTTATACCTCAATAAACCTCACCAAAAACCAAGTAATGTTTTTAGCATTCCATAGGAAGAGTTTTAAGAATATTATAAAATAATAGTCAAACCAAAGTGGACAGTCACAGATACCTGCAAGTTACTTCTTGAGTGAGGAGAAAAGTTATTTTAATAATGTTAAATATCTCTGTAATATTAAAAAAGACTGAATTAGTGAAATTAACTGCAAAATAGTTATTTCTCAAAGAGAGGCATTTTAAAATTGTCTCCACTAAAAAATTCACTGAAGATGAATGGTAGTAATGCTTGCAAAACAATATAACTATATTAAAGTACTGAACTTTTAGAAGTTTATATTAAAGATAATTAAAATAGTCATGTATATTTTACCCCAGTTTAGAAAAATATCTATTGAATGTCTTGTTGAGGGACCTGTTCTGTGTACAGATAGCATACGTCAAAAAGCAAAGAGCAAATAATTCATATAAATGGGTGTTTTTCTTTACTCTACAGTTAATATACACTTTTTTAAAAAATTGTGCTTTTTTTAAAATTGAGGTAATGTTGGTTTACAACACTGTATATGATTAAGGGAAATAAGTTCACTTCTCTTTATATGTGTGTCACCACACACACTAATGCACCCTTAGTCCTCCTCCATAGTCCATTGAGCCCCTTCCCCTCAATGCTCTCTCTTTTCTTTTTTTGGTAGCTGCAGTTTTGCAGTCATATTTCTAGGGTTTGTTTTGGTTTATACATATACATATACAAATACATATACATATACATATTATACCTATACATATACATATCTCACAACTGAGTGAAACCATCAGGTATTTGTCTTTCTTGTTCTGACTTATTTTCCTCTCCAGTTGCATCCATGTTGTCACAAATGATATTTCATTTTTAATAGCTAAATAGCATTCCATTGTGTATGTTTACCACATCTTAACCCACTATTCTAAAACTGAGTATGTAGGTTATCTGCATAACTTGGCTATTGTAACTGCTGCTATAATGACAGTTAACATAATCACCTTCTGACACTTATGACACTACTTTCATATCAGATAAGGTAGAAGTTACCTTAGCAAACCCTCAGGATACTTTATGGATTACAGACTCAGTTAAGTCTTCTCAAACAGTCCAAACAATCAACATCAGCTTCTTTTGTTGATATATTTTTAAGAGGTCTTGCAGAATACCACCCTCCTCTGTGGTTATGTTTCATAATTTACCATGACTGTATTACTCTTCACTCATCATATTTATCATCATTTCATTTATGCTAGGCTTACTCATTAATACATCAATTAACAAATCTTTGCTGACAACTTTTTATCATGGGCATGTGGAAACATTTTCCCTTTCCATGGTGACCTCTTTTGTAGGATTGCCTCCTACCGCTCCATCATGTGCTTTGGTTCCCCTGCATGATCTGGTGGTGAGCACACCCCTCAGGCTGGTAAGCATTTCTTCTGGCCCCAATAACTTTTATGGTAATGAATGCACAACATAAAATAGTTCACTTGGTATGATTTTTCCATGACATTTTTCTAATGTTGTAGGGAAGAAAAGATCTTTTTCTGCTATTATTACTAACAAGGTGAATGTTTCTTTAATCTCTCAGACGATCTTTAAAGATCCCATGAAAAGAGACTGAAGTCAATATACAGAGAACTAGAACTAATGAATTGAGAGAAATTCTCATGTCTTTGGAAAGTCTCATCCAACTGTGCCTGAAGCTGACATCAGGCTTTATCTGGACTTCAGTAAACACAAGCCACTATTTTGTAATATAATTTGAGCTGAATTTGTGTCATTCATTTAAAAAGCTTATTGATTAAAATACTCATGTACAGTGATTCTGGATAATACAAATTTTTGACTTTCAAGGGATTATAATAAATGAGAAAGTTTAAAATATGATCATATATAGTTAGCATTATTCCTCACACATGCTATTTCCCCCTACTCTGAAATTGCTGCCTCATATCAGGATTACTTGGATATATACCTTTCTTCTATGAAAGATTGCAGAAGGAGAGCCAGTCTTCTCTTCTTTTAGTTATTCCTATTGTCTAGCATATTGCTTTGCACATGGATAGTGTTCAGTAATGTTTTTTTGAGTCTAACTGTCATAACAGCTAATAGCACTCAGGGATTTATGATAAAAACTGAAATGAGTGAATTAGACCATGACATCCCATGGTTTTAGATTATATGGCACCTTTTAAGTCTTCAAGGCCAGGTCCCCTTCAAACTGCTACTGTTACAGGGCAGGGAGAGGGGCACCCCAGAACCCTCAAACCTGTTTTCTTTAAATGGGTTCTGCCATCCTCCGCATTAAAAAAAAAAAAAACAAAACATGTAAGGCTTTTAATGGAAAGGAACTTCAATACAATTAGGGAACAATACAGAAAAGACAAAGAATATAGTTACTAAGTTAAGCATTTAAAGTTACCTACCTCCTTGAGGGTAAAAGTTTAGCTAAATGGGATTGGCCTAAAGCAAGGCCCAAAAGCCTGCCATAAGTCGGAAGGACCTTTCAGTAGAGACTCATAGAAAAGGGTTAGAAGGAGTTAGACAAATTTGGGAGGAAAAGAGCAAAATTAAAATTAAGATGGAAGCTGCCATTATTAAGCTCCTCACAGGTTTCTCACCCACATCTCACCAGTTCAAGACCAAAAAGCAAGCACAGTTTTTTTACCTGTCCCTCTGCTCCACATGCCCCTCCATGCCTCCTTGCTGCTCTCCATCTTGTTTTCTTCTTCCTCCCTTCCTTTTTTTTTTTTTTCTCCTCTTTTCAGTATTTTCTTATCCCTGCTCAGCTCTACCCACTTAGGGCAAAACCAGGATTTTTAAACTTTCCCCTTTCCTGAAAACCACCCTGTTACACTACCACTAGGTGATTTATACTTTATTTTGTTTTATAGGGCAAGTCAGGGTTCAGTACTAGCTAGAGGCAACTTTGTGTGTGTGTGTGGGAGGAGGGGGTTAGAAAGAGGGAATTGGGAGACTAAGTCTCCAGGGATTTTATGCTTCATTATCAAAATAATGTTAGTTTACTTTCTTATTAAACTTATATTGATAAACCATACAATTCTATGTTTAATAAGGAAAGAAAATGAAAGAAGCACACTACCAAGAATCATCAATAATAATAATAATCAATAACAACAATAATAACTCTATCTTATTGTAATACTTATTTCTGATCTTCTGAGTTCATATTATGCTTAACTTATATAAATATGCTGTGAAGTCAGTTTGTCAGTAGATAATTAGAAACAAATGTCCTGACAAGGTCTGACTTTTCCTTTATTCTCAGAGTTGTCAGTTTGTTGTTTCAGGTACAAAAAAAATGTCCATTATTTCCTTCTTATTTGAGATCTCTCTGTGTTCATAAATGGAAGCCCCTGAAGCTACTTTGTCTAACATATGCAATTCAATATCTCTGCTGAGTATTTCTTCTTTTATATTTTAATCAATAGTGGCAAGAATGGTTTTTCTATTATAAAATATATATTTGAGGCTGAAACAATGCTTTTCATGACAGTAGCTAAGCCTCAGAGAAGAAATGAAAAGTGCTCAGGTCATATTTAAAACCACTATTTCTCCTACTCATGGATAATGCCATTCTGTGGGATAGGAAATAATCATAGTTTTAATTATTCCTTTCTGTGGTTTCATTAGTGAAATAACATTTTGTGTTTTTTGTAGAGTCACTGTTATAATCAGAGCCACTTTTGAATCTTGAAACCATCATTTGCTACAGCTCTGAACTCTACACAGCTCACCTTGTTCAGGTTCTGTTTCCTCATTGTTACTCTTCGGCTTTCTATGGGGACTAAATCTTCTAATGTAGGTGACATGAAAACACAGTGGTGGTGATAACAGTGGTTACAAGTCAGTAGGAATGGCTATTATTGTATGACCTTTCCCAACTTTCTCCCCAGAAAACATGATTTAACAATAATTCTTTTTTCCTAGTGTTGATTGGGTCATATGTCTGGCTAGACTTCTTTCTTCACATTCCATGTGTGTCTCTCCAGGGATGTATGTGGGATTGAACTACCTGGCCTTCTAGTTCATGGGCTACTCATAGGGAACATAAGAAAGAAACTAAAAAAGAACCAGTTAAAAATCTATCAAGTTGTGAGACTAAACCTATCATTGGTTTTTATGTACTGAGTTTTTTGTTAAAGAAATTAATTTCTAACAAAACTAGTTTTGATCAAAGAAGCTGACCTAATTTCTTACAAGAAATGGGGATATTACTGAGAATTGAACAGTTTATTGGTGGAATAATAAAGGTCATGAAAATGTTTTGTCTCTTATTCTCTGCTAAATTCCAGTTTGTAAAGTACTGTCTAGAATATAAGAGACTTCATAAATGATACTTAATGAATGAATTCTGCAAACAAAGAATGGATGGACTTGGTTGGAATTTTAGGCATTGACAAATGTGGCTATATAAAATAAATTAGATAGAAGCAACATGATTCCCTTTCTCTAAAAATCATTAAGAATAGGCTCAGCTCTCATTTCTCCAAGATCATGTCAGGTAACTTTTGACCAGATATATTCTGATGCTTGAAGATTCTAGAACTTTCATGGAAAGCTCTATATCTGAGTGCAATAGGATTCTTCATTTTGGAATTTAGTGAGCTTTTATAAGCAATCTGTGTATTTGTCCATGGTTAATCTTCTATTCTCACTCATGCCTTAAGACAAATTTTTCCAACTACAGACCCATATTGCCTCTTAGATCATTTTGTTGTAAGCCACTGTTACCTGTGTGTGAGGGTGACAATGACCCCCAGTGACATTCATAGTTCACAGAAAGCAGGAAATAGTTCCTCATTCGTATCTGGGCCATAAGTAAAGAGCTGAACAACTTAGTTGTTTTCTGATTGTAGACAGTTTTGCTACCAGGTCACAGATGATAATGATATTCTGTGTCCCAGAACGTCTGTAATCCAGGATATCATAATATATTATGGCTTGACTTTCCTTGTGTATTAGATCAAAGTTTCCCAATTTGTGAATCTATTTCTCAACCTATGAATAATGCTTTAGTTATTCAAACTCCTCCTATAAAACAAAAGTGCTCCCCAAGAGATTTCCTGGAAAATTTGGGTAGAAAATAGTGTTCATTTTATGATCAGTTTGAAATCAAATGGTAATTATTTTGAGAAAGAACTCTCTTTAAAGATTTTTTTTATTTATTTATTCATATAAGAGCTTGGGTGTAGGCCAGAGGTGTGGGGATAGGGTTAGTGAGAGAATTCACCAGAGACAGAGTGGGGAGAAGAAAAGGTAGACTGACTAAAATACATTGCTGGGAGCAGCGGGTAAGGAAGGAGAAGTCTGCTGCACCATAAGGGTCAGTTCTCTAGCTGTGGGTCGAACTAGTGCTATAGTGGATACGGATAGCTTCATGGTCCTGAGACTTAACCCCTTGGACCACCAGGAAGGCCTGAGAAAGAACTTTTTTATTACACTAAGGTACTAATACATTTTTAGGACTAGGTAACTAATTTAATTTAATAACTAAGTGATTGTATTTCTGTTGCCAAGTATGTGGACAGGTGTTATGCTAAATGGTCTAATGCATATGAAGCCAAAGCACAACTTTTCTTGGTTTTGTTATTTAAAAGGCACAAAACCAGAAATAATCCATAACCTAGGAGCCCCCACCACAGCTATACTATATCACGGAGAGGAATGATTGGAAGACGAGTTTGAGCACATGAAACCCACAAATTAGAAAGATACCCACTGGAGATTTAAAGAACACACATTATCAAAAATACCTCATGATGATGAGGACACCAAAAGACCCAGCTCACTAAAACCAATTTAGTTATACTTATATGTAAACAATATGTCTAGTGAAAATTAAGATGACCAAATAGCAAAAGTCTCTGATGCTCTCTAATTCACTTTGAAGGTATAATTTATGATGGTGCTTTAAGGTCATATGTAAAACAAGTGGCAATATTTCTAGAAATGTATTTGAGCTCTGTAGGTTTCATGAGTAATCATGCCTGGAGGAATCCAACAAAGGTAGTTGCATGAATTAATGGAGCATATCTGGGCATCAGTCCAGTAAAAATGTTGGCCAACTGCTTCTTTGGTGGACAGTGGGGGGTAGGGGGAGGATATTGAGAACTGAATAGCTATAAGTAGTTGATGCTGGTTAACAGGACATCTTCCTGAACTAGGTCAGCTGTCTACCTCTGGGAGAGGAAGAAGGCTTTAAGGGACCAATGAACTTTAAGGCAGTGTCAATATTCAAGTAATTTACATATTTTTGGATAGACTGACGTTGTATCAGAATACCCAGGCTTACTAGCAAGCCCTTAAGAATGAAATCTCCACATTTAATGCTGATATCTCAGATTTATACCCTCATTACCTTTAAGATCAAAATAAAATGCTTAATTCTTAATTTCTGTGCAACTATATATGTGACTACATTTTAATTTGTGTTGGGAACACTGGGAGGAACTGGAATGACATGCATTGGGTCTTGTATGAAGAGTCCCTGTTATATGAAATAGACCACACTGTTTTGCATGGATACATAAGGGAAGTAAAACTCTAGACTCATAAGAACCTCTATGTCCAACCTGCCAATCAGAACCAGAAGGTCTTTATGTGATTAGTAATGGGCACAGAAGAAAGCACAGCGTGGTGTGAACCAGTGGAACTAGCATGTTATTTGCTCATTAGAATTGATCCAAAGCTCAGTCTCTTCATTCACAGTCATGGGTGAGAATATTTCAGTTCCGTCTTTATCACTTTCTAGCCATGTTACTCAGGGTAAATGTCTTCATTTTAATGAGCACCACTTTGTTCATCAGCATAATTGGGAAAAATAAAAATTCTCCTCTGTGTCTCACCATCAGTGTTTGAACTACTGTGTGCGGAAATGTGTTGCTGGTTGCAGATCACTGTGTCATTGTGAAGTGTGGCAATCATTATCCTTCCTAATGGAAAGCTCCCTGAGGGTTGATATGTTTCATAAACCTCTTCCAGCTGCCTACTTTATTTCCCAAACATTCCTCCTTTAGCTCTTCCTTCTTTTTGTCCTAATTACATCCAGGAGGAAACCTCCATTAAGAATTAATGAGCTTTAGTACCTTCATTTACCATCTGTTCCCCCTTCCCCTTTAAACAAATGAAGGTGTGTCTTAGCTTCGGGACCTTATGTTGGTTGCAGCCAGGCAGATGGAGTGACTCAGATGAGACAGATTCTTTTTTTCATGACACCAAGGTCATATTTGGATTTAGTGCTGCTTTTGGAAGCCAGCTGGTGGCTGGAAGGTGAGAAGATGCTCTGTCTTGACTCTTACCCTGAGATACTGTGACCCCATTGACATGTTCTGCAACCATCCCAGATAGGGTAGGTTCATCACCAGTTCATGCAGTTTGAAAGGGAGTCTCAAAGCCCTTGGTGTCATCCCTATAGGTTGGAGAAACAAAGCTATCAGGGAGACAGCAACTTGGGCCACCCTGAGAATCTCTATACCTCTTTCCTCTAGTAGCCATTCTCTGGTGCTCTCCACCACATGGGCCTCTGCTGCCCTGGCCTTACATGCGCCGTATCTCAGCTCAGGTGCGCCCACTTATGCACACCCACATCTCACCCCAGGTGCCACCATCAGGCACGTGTGTAAGACCACAGGTGTCAATCATTGATGCTTATGGCAGGAGGGTGGAAGAAACCTGATCACTTCCATTTACCCTATAGAATCTATCCATCCATTTAGCTACCATTTATTGACCTATTTTGTGTCAGACAGTATGCTAGATGGTGGGTATATAAAGTTGAATAAGACATTCTTTTCCTTGAGTGCTCACGGCCTAGTGGAAATAAGTACATGTACACAGGTAATAATGGTATAATGTTGATATGCTAGAGCACTAGTTTCAGATGTAAGAAAGGTTAAGAGTTGAGTTAATCTCAAGTTTAGATTTTTCTACAGGAAGCACAGTACTCTCAGGTCCCTCTATGTCTGTTAGCAAAGGCAGTTGATTTGTGAACCAGTAAAATCTCCAATTCCTCATTTCTCTTTTTCTTTAAGCCAGTATCTGCTGTGTCCAGTTTGAGAGTCAGCTAGGATATAATATCAGCATGGGAAGTATTTGCATCTGTTAGAGAGTCTAATAAATAAATGATCATGGACCCAAGGAACAATGCATTGAAGGAACATATTTATTGGCTGATGAGTTAAAGATAGTAACGATGAGGATGAAGTCTGCAACATAACTGAATCACTAGTTATAATAGAGGATCTGAGTGCTTAGGAATTGCATTGGACTTAGTGACTTAAAAGAATACAGGTCCATCTCACAAGTTACATGGTCAGAAGCTATAGCATAAATGGAAGTGATCAGAATTTTTCTGGCCTCCCACCAGTAGCATCAATGTTCAATACCTGTGGGCTTCCATGCGTGCCTGATGGTGTCACCTGGCGTGTGGTGTGGGTGTGCGAGAGTGGGCACACCTGAGCCTGGAGGCTGAGCAATGAGGACTTTCTCATAAGCCAGCAAGGATGACCTCTGTCCTATAGAGGGTCCAGTCCTCTCGAGGGCTTACATCTAATAAAGTCAAAGCCACTCATGGTAATCGCCTTTCTAAGTTATTCAAAATCAGTGGATTTGATACCTCATAACATCTGCAACCCTCATTCAACTGTGCCATAGTCAATTGTGTAGAAAAAAATGACAGGTCCTGCCCACACTCAAAGGGAGGGGGAACCATATCACCCATGGAAACCAGGGGTGGGGGTGAGTACAATAGGGCCCTCCTCCAGGCTCTTTGCCATAGGGTAAAAATAAAATGGAAGAAAAATGTTCATCTGTGGTTACACTTATCACCTGTTTCCTTTAAAGACAAGGGCATTTCTGGGATGAGCCCTGTGGAGACAGAGGTGTTTGGCTAGTGAGGCTCTAGCCCACTTTGCCTTGTTGAATTTGTAACAAGCCAAACCACCCAACAAGGCGTTGCCATAAAGCCAGGAGGCTTCTGCGGGTTTTCTCCTCTTCTGAGGAGCAGATGTGGGAGGTAGGTACCTGCTGCCGATGGGAAGACAACAAAGGCATCCCTGCAGTCTGCAGACCAGGAAGGAGTTAAGGCTTGACTTTTGCTGCAGAGTCAGAAGTTTTTGATTAGATTCTTAATTGCCACTGGGAGCTTATGTTTAGGGTACATGCTAAGTGACCGGAGACTTTCAGAGATTGTGTTTAGTACCTGCTTGTCGCCTGCTCTATAGGACAAGAATAAAAGGAGTGAGGAGCACATTGTTGGCACAAACGCTGGACAAACAATCATCCTTCTGGCCTTGTGACAATCCCCAGGTACAGGTGATTCTGTGTGTGGCATTTGTGTTGTACATCTCCCTTCACCTTTCTGGCCCCAGCCTGCGAAAAATTTCCTGCACAGTGGGATTAGTGACTAATGGCAGGAGAAAAAGCAATTAGCATTTCCTAACAGCTAACCAAACACAAAGACTTCCTTCGGCCTTGCACAGGGCACCTTTGACCATTCATTGGTCCTCTGGCAAAGCCGTGCACCTTACAATTTGTGCTGAATTATCTGGGAAAAGAGAAATCTGTTTCTCCAAGAGAGCCTCTGAGAACCTGTTGGGGAAAGCTTTCAATTTTAATTACAGAAGAAGTACTGGCTGAGGCAATGTTGAAAGGGAATTACCTTTCCCTTTCTTCTGATTTTGCAAAACAGCTGGCCAAACAGGACACCGTGGTTCTGTTTAGGCAACCTGTGCAGGCAGCGGCCGGCTGCGCTGGGGTTCATTTTGCAAATCAGCTGGAAAGATTTCTTTGGGGCTTAAGGAAGCTAATTTAAACATTGCCTGTGTACAGAAACTTTAATCCCTCTTAATATGTCAGCTGTGCCATCAGAAAAGCAGACCTCCTGTGCTGGTGTACTCGAGAAGAAAACCAATACCGTCTTTATTATTCAAACCATCAGCGCAGAGACAAAGGGGAGAAACAGAAAACAAATCATCCCTGCGACACCCAGATCCGTCCTATTTCATCCTGACAGGGTTTGTTTCCATGCAGGCTGCGTCTCCCCAACCGGTCCGCCACCATTGCCTCCTGTTACTCTTTATGGTAATTGAAGCTGGGCCCCATGGCCCTCAGAGGCTTGTATCTTCTCCTCACATGAGTGACGCTTCAGTGATAAACTTGAACTTAAAGTTACTGAGGCGGAACTGAGGGTTCATTTGATAGCTAGTGGTTTTCAGCAGCTCCGCGGGGCTTCGGGACGCAGCGTGAGGTAGATTGTTAATGTCCTGTGAGGGAAAACAATAACACATTTCATTAATGCGTTCATGTGTGAAGCATCCATTAGTGCACTGGAGGTATTAATGACGTTATGCTTCAAACTGGCATGTGGGGCATGACAGGAATTGCAAGGTTGGATGGGAACAGATGACATGATGAACAAATATTTGAATGGCTTCATTTGCCTCTGGGTCAAACGGTGAGTGCAAGGAATGGAGGGATGAGAGCTGGAAAGGAATTATTTTTTTTGTTTTAACATAGAGCGGTGGCAGCAAAACCAAGAAGCAAACACATACATATGTGAGCATGAATGTTCCCTCCTGAAAGATAGGCAGAGTTGGACAGTCAGTTATAAAGGCATAAAACACTTTTATTCAGGAATGATTGCAAATGGAGAAAAGAGACCTCAGTTTAGGTGTGGGCTTAATTCCAGTATAGCCTGGCCAAGTGTGGGGATATCTGGTCAATGGGCAGGGTGGACAGTGGAAAGAAACAGCAAGTGTAAGGGGACATGTAGCTAAATGGACTTGGCAGCATTTGACCTGTCTGGCGTGATCTGACATCAGGAAAGGGGGGCACAAATCTGATCAGATACTGAAGTCATTAGATGGCAAGGGGAAGAATTTATTCTAAGCCAACTTGAAAAGATTCTTGCTAAAACTGGGAGGTACAGGTGCAACAAAGATGGAAACTGAAGGTAAAGGCTTAGAGGACATAGGGCAGCTTGAATCAAAGATTCTTTCCCCCTCTGCCCCATATACAAATGTCGCGGAGTGAGGGGAGGCAGGCCTAGACACGTTGTAGGTCACGTGGCCAGAGGCACCAGGCGGCGTTTCCTGAGAAGAGACCTGTCTCCCTGTTTCTGCCAGGAGACTTTTCTGAGCAAGTGCTTCCTGCAGAGGATCCCATCACTGAATGAGAATGGTGAGAAGTCGTGTGCTTTATGCCTCGCCTGATAATGATGAACACGAGGGAATGGCATTTGGAAATACAGGTGTTGGCTGACAGGATTGTTGGATCCTTCATGTAGCTCCTGGTGGCATGAACCGGCCCCTGAATGGTATTGGGAAAAAAGTATGAAGAGTAAGACTTGACACTGACCTCCAGTCACACTGTTTGTTGCATTTTTAGCAAATATGCGGAATGTGACAAGTGTTGGAACAGGGGTCAGTTGGTGCAAAGTGCTTTGGAAAACAGACACAAAATTAATATTTACAGTAACATTTGGGTTTGTCACAGAGTCATGTTTTATGCTCGTTTCCGTGTAATTACTGGTACTCTTAAAAGTCATCAAGTTTGAGGTCAAATGAATCTATGCAGTTACAAGTCAGGGTAATGGTTACCCATGGTGTAGGGAGGAGCATCATAGGGCATAGAGCGGGAGTTGTGAGGTGATGTTCTCTATCTTGGTGCATTTTTCACAAGGGAGTGAGTCATTGTGCATATGATGTGTTCTTCTTTGTATTTGTATTTTGCTTCAATCAAAATTGTTTTGTAAGTGGCCCAGTTGGGAAGTAAACTAATACTCTGCCATCATTCCAACTTCCTCAAAACAAAATTGTTAGCTAAAAGGAGAGGTACATGTACATTTAGCTAATAATATTTCAGCTGATTTAGCTGACAAAGTAGAATTGATGCAGGGAAGGGCTGGACGATCTTCAACATGACCCCTCAGACTGGACCATGAGCCCCACTGCAAAGGTTTGTGTTGCTGGCCAAAACCTCTGTCATTGCCACCTCAGTCTCAGAGATACTAACATTTATATTTTTAAAAAAATTCATGGCAATGTAGCTCATTGATTTTCTCGTATAAGCAAATTGGGCAGTTACTGTTCCACTTTTGCTTTGGTAATGAGACGCTGAGAAAGTGTTTGATTTTCTCCCTGGGTTGCATCAGTTGAAATCTCACTGTGGATTTTGGGGAGGGGCTGATCATTGTAAATCAGGCAGAATATGCCAGCAACATGCGTCTCCAAGTGACAAGTATAATTCAATATGAAAGATCTCTGAGGAGGGTGCCCTTTGTTTCCCTTTTCTAGATTCCAACGGTCTTTCACACCAAGAGAAGACAATTCCCTTACTGCTGTCCTAAAATCAAGTGATGGCTGACCTGCAGCTAAATTAGCGAGTGGGTTTCCTGTGCTGTGAGAATAGAATGCCAACTTGATCAGTCTCAGATGGCAACCCACATACTAAGACATTATTGAGGTGCTGGACCTCATGCCTTACACATTTTATTTTCTCAAAGTGAATTTTAGATCTGTTTTAGGTTATTGTCAGTGACTTGCTATTAGGTAAAATTTGAGTGGAGGGAATTAAAATATTAGCAGCAAGATCAAACTCCCCAAGTGTTTATTTAGTCAGTTAATATGACATTTATCCCTAGACTATGTAGCCATACCTATGAAGCTTCAAGACATTTCCACTCCCCAATTATAAATTGAGCACAATTATTCTTCCCCAGTAGTATTTTAATATTGCTACTTGTTCATTGTGACCACTGGTGAATGCTAGAAGATACAAGGTGACAATAAATCAGAATAGCAGAAACAAGTCAAAGATTCTGTGATTGGAAACATATTATGCCAAGCATTTTTGCCAGGACCACCTAGAAGTTGACTATGTCCTCATCACCCCTTTCTCTCACTTCACTGACTCTTGGACTTCAATTTGGCTCTCCCCACCCATCTTGGAAAGCCCAGCCAAGATGCTGTCTGCTCCAAGTCTGCCTGGACCCTTCCAGGGAGGGCTGGGCAGGCTTCTGACATATTCCCCGTGAACCCTGGCTTGCCGCTCATGTAGCCCTCATCACACATATGTCTCTTCAACTAGAACATGGGTCTCATGGGACACCCACTGCAGAACCTGATGTAGGTATGCAAGGGATGCCAAAAGGTAACACAAGAAATATGTGATGTAGAATCTTTCCTTTTACTGGGAAATTGCCAGAGTCTGGAATGTTTCTGAAATAAGATATTTAGTTTTCTTGTTACACACCTGAGTTTATCTCAGGTGACAAACTAATAGTGCAAGTCCTAGTTAAGTAAATGCCAAGATAGGTGCAGACAATTGTCTATAACCTGAACTCGAACCTTAAGGAATGACTGATAATTGACTGTCATTTGTCTAGAACAAGGAAGTTTCATGTTATTTTGCTCTCTGCAATAAAAGATATCATTCTAATTGTGCTTTCCTTTGTATAGATTTTAGTAAGTTTTTACCAACTTGGTACAAGCTGAACACTTCTTTTTAAGGCCAACTCACAGTTGGTTAGTGTTAATGATTTCTAGTGGATGATGTGTGGTGGTTGTATTGACAGCGATAATTGATGCTGGTTGGTACTGGTGCAGAATCAGTGAATGACATGGAGGGAAGGAAGCCTGTCCCTTGGGCTCAGCATTGTCAGCTTGCTGTCTGGTGACTCCTGGAAGATGGCATTGAGTTAACAGGCAGGGTTGGTTGGCATCAGTTAAATCTAAAAAAGTAAGTCTGAATAATTACAAAGAGAATGTTCTAGCATTTCCTATGGTGGTAAAGGGACATTTTTGCAGTATAGATCTTTACTTTTCATAATTCCTATCATTTCATAATACATAACAGAAATTTTCACATATTGAAGAAGGGGCCTTCTGTTTTAGAGATGGAAAAAGTGGTAAGTATGCCCTTGCTATAGAAGAGATGATTGAATATAAGTATCTTAGTATCTTAAAAGAATACATAAATCAATCTTAAAAAAAAAAAAGAAGAGAATCGAAGGAGTAGGGAAAGTTGAACTCAGGAATATAGTATCTATACTCTGCTTTTTCAGTACAGTGGTCTGGATCTGCTATTAATACCTTGTTAAATAACCTCTTCTAAATGAACTGGCACCTGAACAGAGTGGCAGGATGGTGTTGTCACAGCCAGCTGCCGTCCACGGTAGGGAAAGCAGAGATGTGTCAAGGATAGGAGTTGCCTTCCTAGTCAGATATGACTAGTCGATAGCAGCATTCCTCCTGGTGAGTGTGAAGGCAGAGCCTTTCTCAACATACCCCATTGGGGCTGCCTCTGCAAGGGGATCTATTTATTATTCCTGCTAAAATCCTGAACAGACATACCCTGAAAATATGTCTGGCAAACTGACAAGTTGACTGGCTCAATTTGCTGAATAGTTTATTAATAAAAACCTAATTCAAATTTATTTCCCATAACCTTTCTCTTTTTTAATGGTATCTACACACAGTCTACAACATTGACATCCCGATATCTAGCATTTGCAATTTATTCCTATCTACTCTCCATGTAGACCTATGAATTTAAGATAGAAGAACACTGAAAGAAACTTCATTTCGATTTTCCTAAAAAGATGTTCATAAATCTTTTATCTCCAATGTTTCAAGGGTTTATTTTTTTGTTGTTGAATTCTAAATACTAAAAAGCATAATTAAATTCTATTCAAATTTTATAGCTTGCTTTCTTATGAGAAAAATATGTTGCTTTGATAAATTTTTAAAAATTGGCTATTGATATTGGATATTTATAACATTCGTTTTTCTGAATTTATGTCTGTGATGACTGTGTGCTTATTTACTTTCTCTTCTCAGAAATGACCTATGCTGAACTAAAAGTGACAATTTCTTCTCATTTAATTGTGTAAGTCTTTCTTCTAATCTCCGCTATTTCTTCTAATCTCTAATATTTGGAAATTAACATCCATTACTAATTCTGCATCTCCAAATTGCTCTTATGGAAATCTGCAGAGCATTAAATATGATCAAATGGATTCATATTGTAGGGAAACATTTTCTTTTTTTTCTCTTCAATGCATCAAGCATTTGGCCTCAAACTCATCCATTGCAAGTATCCAGGAACTCTACAGCCTCCTTACAGGCCATGCCTTCAGGTAGCCGCCCAAAACAAATGGTGCCCTAAGTGGCTAGAGCTGACTCTTTGGTCATAGGGTATTTTGGGGGGCAAACTTAAATCTATTTTGTTTATTTCTGGTCCAGAAACTCCAGAAGTGGTACAGGCAAAAAGTTGAGTAGCTAAGAAAAGAGAAGACCACAGGTTTCCTGCTGCTCTATCGTGTTCTTCCAAAGTGTTCTTGTAGCACCGAACACATGGCATGTGTTTTCCTGATTCTGGTCTATGAAGCTGACATCTCTTAGAGCACACTGCCTATAAAAGATACCACAGGGGCTTGTGATTTTTGTAGTCTTGAATTGTCTGACTCAAACGTTCTCCGATGCCTGTTCAAAAACACTTCACAGTAGTTGCAGCAAATGTTGGACACCCTGGAGGCTTTCTGTTGTCTTTCTCAGGCTCACTGCTAGTACCTGTCTGGAACCACCGACAAACTCACAATTTTGGTTGCAATTCTTTCTTCACGATGGCTTTTGTCTAAAAAATGGTCATATAATTGAATGTTTCTTTTTGGCCTGCTAGAATTTTTATTTTTGTTACTGGTATGCTGAGGCAACTCATAACAATGGAAAGATGTGGAACAAAGATATTAAGCTGGAGAAATTAGTGTTTTACATCTTATGTGCCTCAGTCACTGAGATTGATTTTCAAGTCCTTAAAATGAATCCATTATTGTTGAGGGCAGTACTGCCTAATAGAAATATAACATAAGCCTACCATATTATTGGAACATATCTATTATCACATTAACAAAGTAAAAGGAAACACTTGATTTAACTCAATATGTGCAAGATGTGATCAATAAAACATGCAATAAACATAAAATAATCAATATGTAACCTATATAAAATTTATGAGTGAAATTTTTTAGTCTCTTCATGCTGTCTTCAAAATCTGGTGTTTTACATGTATAAGACATCTTAATTTGGACTGATAACATTTCAAGTGTTTATGGCTATAAGTGACTAGTGATTGCTATACTGGGTGGTGAATATCGATGCACATACACACGTGTGTGTGTCTGTGTAGATATGTGTGTGTTCCTCTTACAGTTATCGATAGGAATGAAATCCAGATATAATATAGGTTTTAACCTTTTGCAAGGGTTCTACCCAAATGAAGTAAGACTGATCAGAGTTTCTTCTTTATGTTTAATTATTGGTCTATTCAAAATTACTTATATTATCAAGTGCTTTTTATTTTTCAAAGCATTTTTACATTTCCTCATTTGCCGCTCTTAACAACCTTGTGAAGTTGGTGGTCACTTCACAAAAGAGAAGTGGCCACTTGCCCTTACTCTTTTGAGAGGAGGAAACTGAGGCATGATTACATGGTCACCCCATTGCTTACATGACCATGGCAATGGCCTCGTATGTCACTGGAATCCATGACTTCTGACCTTTATTTGCTGGGTATAGGTGCTAAATTCACAGGACTTCCTAAACATGGGCAATAGAAAGGAATCTAGAAAGTTCACTGCTGGGGTGATACACTCCAGAGTGAACAAAAACTGTCATCTGTTAATCAGTAATCATTGGTTCACTCACTCTCAAAAAGATCACTGGTAGCAGTGACTGACCATCAGAACTTCTTCTAAGAACTTTACCTGTTGATTTATTTAAAATTCACAACAAACCTTCATAGATATTATTAATAGCCCCATATTATAGACAAGGAAACTAAGGCACAGAGAGGTTATATAATTTACCTATGGTCATATACCCAAGAAATTTTTGCAGGGCCAGGAGAAGGGCACATCAGAACCCTCAAATCTGCCCGCTCTAAATGGGTTCTGCCATCCACAGCATCAAGATAAACATATAAGACCTTTAATGGGAAGGAACTTTTTTTTTTAAAGATTTATTTATTTACACATACAAAAGCTGGGGTGCAGGCCAGAGTTGCAGGAGGTGAGAGGCATCACCAGACAGAGTGGGGAGCAGAACAGGCAGACTGACTGAAATACACTGCTGAGGGGAGCAGCGGGCAAGGCAGGAGAGGTCTGCTATGCCATGTGGGAAACTGATCAGCAGAGGGGCCTCTGGTGGCGCAGTGGGTTAAGCAACACACTATGAAGCAAACCACAGCCACTACAGCATGAGTTTGATCCCTGCTGCTGGCCAGGGAGGGGACCCACATGGCACTGGAAGTGGCTGTTTGGGAAATGCCAGGGTTGAGATGCATCTTCTGGTCTAAACTGGCTGAGGGTAGTTCTGGACTGGTTTGTTATAATCATCTGAATGGGACATCTGAATTTCATTATGACATCTGAATATTATAATTTATAGGATATATATTTATTTGATCAGTCAGATAACCAAAATATATTTCTTATACTTCTTGGGTCTTCAGTTACAGTCCCAGGCTCTCAGCAATCCTTGGAATTTTCTTAAGGCTTGAAAGTTAAAGCTCTATCATTATGTTAATAAAGGCAGCTTTTGGAAACACTGAGTGGGGCTGGTTACCAGGGAGACCAACAGGAACTGAGGCTGGAATTTTCATTCCTACTCCCTGATTTCCTGGGCGGGAGAGGGGCTGGAGGTGGAGGTCAATTGCTAGTGGTCAATGAGTTCATCAGTAATGCCTATGTAATGAAGCTTCTATAAATGCCCAGGAAGAAGGGGTCAGAGGGCTTCCCTCCTGAGGAATACCTGAAGATTTGAGGGAGAATGGTGTGCTTGGAGAAGTTATAAAACTTAGTGCATTTCCCCCAAACCTTACCTTTGTATTTCTTCCATGTGGTTATTGATTTGTATACTTTAGTATTCTTTCTAAATTGGTGATCTAGTAAGTGGGTTTCCTGAGTTATTTGTGCTGCTCTAGTAAGTTAATAGAACCTGAGGCAAGGGCCTTGGAAACTCCTGATTTTTAGCCAGTTGGACAGAATTGCAGATAATAATAGGGGCTTTTGGGTGGCTAGTCTAGGAACCTACTGTCGATATGGTTGGCGAGAAGCTCAGGTTACAGTGTGGGGCATTGTAACTGCTCTCTGAAGTAGAAGGTGGTCTTGAAGGACTGGGCCCTTTACCTTTGAATCTGAGGCTGTCGCCATGTATTAGGGTCAAAATGAGTTGAAGTCAATTGCTGATGTTTGAGAATTGCTTGTCGGTGTGGAGGAGCCTTCCCATACCTCTTTTGGAAATTGGCAAGATTCCACCAATACAAACATCTTAAGGATGCTTTGCAAAAAGTGGCATGCAGTTTCTGCAGGACTCTGGCAGTTCCTTGTAATGAGACGGAGTCAGCATGGCTAAAGATGTTTTAGGTGTTAAAGGTAGAAAAACAGAGAAATACTTAGAAAAAGTAGCCCCACGACTGCAGAATCCATCTTGGCAGGGCTCTTGATAAGAGGGGAGCTATTTTGCTGAGTCCCTTAATTACAGTTCTACTTCATTATGGATATTAATGATCCAGCATTGCTAACTGTTAGGAAATTAACTGAGCTGGAATTATGGTCCATAAGCCTGATACATTTTTAAATAGAATCAAATGATAATTAGGATATGCAAGCACACTGGGGTCTGAAATGAAAGGCTAGTCTTTCAGCTTTACTGAATTAGTTTACTTTAGCTGATATTAAAACAGGTTGCCAAGCAGCTTATTTTACTCACTCTTCCAGGCTGTCATAGCTATTTGAGTTGCACTAGGTGTCACTGTGTGAATTTCTACTGAATGAGAGACACTACCATTCAGCAAATTCTTAGCATCTTGCCTTTCCATTTCTTTTTTAGTATCAGCTATTTTTAAGATTATGAAACACATGTATGTACATATTATTAAATGACTAGATTGTTCAGCTAAGAATTTTTCTGATTTTTGGACATTATTGTCCTTTCAAGGCAGCTCAAAGGAGCTCTGCTTGCATATGTACTCAGGAGATTTGTAGAAAGGGACGTGAGATTTTGTTTTAAAAAATGAAGCCTTGAGTGTCTTGTCCTGTGTTATATTTTCTTCTTAAGAGCATTTCTTCTTAAGAGGAAAGGGAGCTATCTTACCAGATAGTACAATGCATTAAAAAATATTTTGACTTTAAAATTCCAGAAATGATGACTCAGTTTCAAATGTATTATTTAATTGCAAATTTTCTTTCCCCCATAACCATCCTATGCAAAAATAATTAAAACTTTTATGGTCCCTCGTAGTTGTGGTCTGATATTTGTAACATACAATGTCATTTCATACTTTGGTGCCTAACTCAAATAGGAAAGAACTTTAGTCTATGCAATAATCCTATAATTGGAAGACATTCTTGGGTTAGTGTAAAGATCAGCCCCACATTTGCTTTGTATAATGGCGATAGAAAATTCAGAGGTGATGCTGTTGGAGAAGAAATACTGACAGATTCCCTGAGCACACCATAAATCATTGCTATCCCTTAAGACTATATAATCCTTTTGCCTGAGACCCTGGAACTTTCATTCTGTATTAAGTAACTCAGTAGCATCTCCCCTTAAAAATATATGGCCTGTAATCAATTAGTATCTATGGAGACTGTTAGTATATATTTTGTGCAATGCCTGCAGTACTTTGTAGTGCCCATAAAAATTTTATAATAATAGACCCTGCGATACAGTGTGCATCATTGCTAACTTTTATTTTTAGGCAAATAGTGTAAATACACTTAATACCTGTGATTTGCATGTTCTTCATTTCTATAAAAATTTGACACCTATGAAGCCTACAACCTTTTTTGAGTAAAATGATGTTCTTTTTTAGATGAAGACATTACATGTGATATAAACCTGCTGGCTTTTATAAAAATTATTATAGCTAACACTTACTTAGCATGACCTATATACTATACTATTCACTTTCTATTTATTGAACCACTAATCCTCACAGTAGACAGGTGAAGTAGAAACTATCATCATCCCTATTTAAAATAGTAGTACTGAGAGGATGGGTGACTTTTCTATGATATACAGCTGGAATATGGTAGAGCTGGGCATTTAAACTCAAATAATCTGGCTCCAACATTCCTACTTACTCAGAACCACTGAACTATAATACACATTTTATAAATCCCTCTCCCAGTCCATAGAGATATTGTCATGTGCTTTATAGTTTATGATATCAATCCTTTGGGCTTCAATTTCCTCATAGTTGAAAGGTAAAGCTAGATTACACAGTAGATCCTTCCTGATTCAGAATCCTAGGATTCCATGATCTGTAAGAGGTGTGCTAGACAGTGGATCCATTAAGTGGATTTTAATCTACATTCAGAATATACTTAATCCACATTCAGAATATACGTGCAGTGAATAGATTCTGGGCACAGTCGGGAAGGGAGAGAGTCAAAGGTGTTCTCCTGGATACCGGAGAGCATGGTACTGCACTAAAGGAAACAGTCAAAGTTTGGCAAGGCTGTGTTTGACTTTCTGCAAGTTTAGCTTTTGGTGGTAGAGAAGTTTCTCAATATGGTTGCAAGGCAACTGGTAATATGTTTCCAGAGAAACCTTTCTCAAACTGGCTTTTAGACTCCATGCATCAGAATCACTTGGGTGTCTATAAAATGGAACTGTTGGGCAAGAGAGCTGGCTAGGAGATACTTGTGGGGCCTAGAACCACTGGAAAAGAACCTGAGGGCATAGTTGGGAAGAGCCACAGAAGATTATGATTTCTGGTGAGGGTGAGTTACCAAGAGAAGTGTGAGATAGAAAGTCACTGGAGAGGCAGTTCAGAGGGTAGGAGTTTGGAGAAATGGCTGAGCAGCACGTGGAGAGCAGACATCGTGACCCTATAAAGAAGGGAGAAGTGATATAGAGGGACCAACATCAGCTGAGGGTGAAGACAAACAATAGACTCATTTAAGGACTTAAGACTGAGTAGATGGTGATAAAATGTAGTTCCTAAAAATGAGGATTAAAATAGACATGGTATGATGGGGCTTCATTGCAAGAGATGTTTTGTCAGGATAAGGAAAATCTGTGCTTTCAGAAAGTCCTTTAGGGTAGTATTCTTTTTTTTTTTTTTTTTAGATTTATTTATTTATGCATACAAGCACTGGGGTACAGGCCAGAGGTGTAGGGGGGTGAAAGGATTCACCACAGAGAGCGGGGAGCAGAACAGGCAGATCAACAGAAGTACACTGCTGAGGGGAGCAGCGGGCACAGCAGGAGAGGTCTGCCACACCATGTGGGTCCCCCCCCCCGGCCGGCAGCAGGGATCGAACCCATGCCGCAGTGGCTGCGGTCTGCCTCGTAGTGCGTTGCTTAACCCACTGCGCCACCAGGGGAGGCCCCAGGGTAGTATTCTTATAGGAGGTGCTACTTTGGTCCCCGTAGGTAACTCAGAGTGGACAGAGACCTTATTTGTACCCTCCTCCACGGACCCTTCCACTAGAATTACTGTGGGGCCCAGATGAGGGAATTGTTCTCTACCACTTTTAATATTTTGGTGATTGGAAGAAATTGCACCAAGGAATTAAAATGTTTTCTAATCATTCCAGTGGTGTCAGTCTAGGCTACAAATAGCTCCCCAAATGATAGTCACATTCTAAGTCCAGGATGCTTTAAATGTTACTTTAAATAATTAAAAACAACAGCAACTACAAAAAAAATCCTTACAGATGTGATTCAGTTAAGAATCTTGGGAAGGAAAAAGTTCTCTTGGTATACTCACCCTTGTGAGAGCTCAATCTTTTGTGGACCCTAAATACAATCACATGTGTCTATATAAGAGAGAGGCCAAGAGCAATGGGCCATACACTCACACAGACGAGAGGTCATATGACAATGCTGTGGCCCCAGCCAGGGAATACAAGATAGTTCCAGGGGCTAAAAGAGATGAGAAGGAGATTCTCCCCTAGAATCTCTGAGGATTACAGCCCTTTTGACACCTTGACTTTGGTCTTCTGACCTCCCTATCTGTGGGAAAATGAATGTATATTTTCATTCATTCATTCAAGCCACCATGTTTGTGGTAATTTGTTATAGCAGCCATAGGCAATAATACCCCCAGTTGGGAAGGGGAGAATGATGTACAAAGAAAGGATTCTTTTTTATATATTCCCAGCCCAGCACTATGTGGGTTAACAATAACTCCCTGTCAAAGGCACTTTCAGCTGCTCCATTCCTCCCTGTCCTCTTGACAGTTTGGAAGGAATTTTCCTACACTGACTAATGGGGCTTGCTGTGCTATTAGAGTAGTGTTTTACTGTACATTTTTTTTTTTTTTGGTAAATTGTGGAACTCATTATTGTAATACTTGAACAAATTTAAACACCTAAGTCACACTTCTCTTTTATTCCTTTCTCCCTGTGTGACTAACTGTAGATACTGCATAATGAAACCAAATAAACTCTATGAAGTGTGTAATACCTACTTAATTCTGTCCCTGTGCCCTAAATCAAGTACTTCTCTTTTTCTCTGGCTAGGCAGTCATTTAATACATACGATTAATACCCATTTGTCCACATTTAGTTATCTGGAATTAATATAGATAGAACTCAAGTCCAGTCGGATTGTCTGGGCACTTAGTGATTAATGGGAACATTTTTTATATTGATATGAAAATAAGAGATAGTATTTGTAAAGACCTTTGATGACTATGATGGGTCTCTGCTTTCTTAGAGTCTACTGGAGGAAGAAAATAAGGAATCACAAAAGGCATTGTAGAGAGATGTGTCCATACATGTACACAATCAGCAGATAAAAGTAACAAATGATATTCAAATTTTTTTCCTTAGGCTGGCAGTAAGTGGAGACTCATTGTCTTTTGTAGACAGGGATGATATGGATTGAATGCCAAGTGTTTTTAAAATTAGTTTTCAAGCTGAAATTTGCATTTAAAATGATTGGTATCTGTCACTTCTTTGGTATCTTTCACTTTCTTTGTTCCTCTAGAAGTAGTACAATACATTACCAAGTTGTATTACATGAAGCATACTACAATTGTTCATGTGTAGTCTTTCCTTTACTAAATATGAAACTAAGGAAAAAAAATAACTGAGTGAAAAATAAAACCAATTAATATTTAACTCTTTCATACTAAATATCAAACAGCTCAAATTAACTATTATTTCTTAGAGAGTAAAAGCTCTCTTAAAAAAAAAAGACATTGCGCTAAACTTTTCACTTGAAATATTTTTGAGATTCTCTTTTGCTTTGGTCCTTTCTCTTAAGATGCTCTTTTGTGACATACTTGACCTAACCCAAATTGGACTGAAGTCTTGACTATATTTTATGCAAGCTTATTCTTACAAGCTTGCCCATTTGATTTTAATGGTTGGGAAAGCTGGAATTATGAGTTAGGAAGAAGAAGTTGACTGTCTGAGTATTTATGCATTCAGTCCTGAACCCTTTTAAATTTGCTCATCACTATTCAGGAAGCATAATTCACATCTCCATCAAGAAAGCAATTGCTAGGATAAATTTTCCAAAAATGTGGGGGAAAAAGAGACCCGAAATGAATGTACGTCTTAGGACTCCGTATGCTTAAATCACCAAGACTCCATTTTTTTTCTGATTACCTTTGTAGTCCCAAAGCCAAAGTAACTCACTAAGTAAAAATGGTCTTTAAGGTTTCTCAGTCTGATTCAGATAGCGCTTTCTCTTTGAATCTCTTAAGTGGTTTCTACAGATTTTCCTCCTCATCTTCTGACTTTTCTCCCCCTTTAGTTCCTTTCTGCGTGAAGCTGTGCTGTTACTGACTGCTGTGATTGGACCCTGGGATCCTCAGGTTAGTCCTTTGATTGTGATTTCAGGTTCTTGAACCGGAAATGCTTCCTGACTTGTCATACTCTTCCTGCATAAAATGTCGCACTTATGAATAAAGAAGTAAGGACTTTGGTGCACACTCTGCTATGGTTCACTAAAGTTAAAACTAGAAGAACCAAGTAGGCGACCACAAATTACAAGCTACCTTGAATGAAAGAAAGACCATTCCATGAGGACCCTCACCTGATCCAGCAGATTTTTACCTGGTGTGAAATGTCAAATTGTTATGTGATTGAACTGACTTCTTTATGTATCCTCAGACCCTAATGCTTGTGGGGCCTAGAATGAGAAGACAGAAAGAAGCCTTCATCTATCCCCCCTTCTCTTCTAACTCTTGACTTCCTTTCAAATCTGGCGCAACTCTCCATGCATGCTCATAGGCACCCCCTCTGAAATTGCCAAGCCCTTTACATTCCTCCACCCTGAAGAGTTAGCTGAGTCAGGCCAGCTGCCAGCTGAGTCAGGATATCACTATAAGTATAGACCCTAGAAATGGCCCGCACAGGCCCCTGCAGACAGTCTTGCTAGTGGAGAATTCTAGGCTCCTGGGTATGGCAAGCATGGGGCACAGGCTCCGGGCGGGTGTGCTTTACAAGTGAAAAGTGTCAGATCAGAGTCCCTTGACTGTCTAGAGCTTAGAGCAGACCCCTGGGTTGCCTGGTAGCATTATTGGAAAGAATTTTTTTTTGTGCTGAATAAGTTAGAGATACTTTTGCATCATAATTCATAACTCTTATATTCCTTCTTTTCTTTTCCCTTATTTTTCTCTCATACTTTCCCATTCCTTTTCCTTCCCCCTTCTGTTTATCTTTCTTTTTCTTTGTCACTAATTTTCAAATTCACTTTTACCCTCTTAATTACATGAATGCTCTGTAGTACATTCTAGAATCCTGCTGGATGAATATAGCTGGTTTAGCTTTAGCACCTTCTCATAAATGTTTAACTCTAGAGTTTTTGTATTCAGTCGGTGGGCCAGGTGAACCATGGAACAGAAGGAAGTCAGCTGGCATAGTTGGGAGATATTTTTCCAAAATGCTCTGTGAAACATTCCTTTTGGTCTTTAGTTTCCAAGTTGGACGAACCTAGACTCTTCCATCTGCTATGTTGCTTTTGTTATTAATAAACTTCCTATTTATTGGATCAGTCTCTAATAGCATAGAATCTTCTTGACAATACACACACACACACACACACACACGTTGGGCCTATATATTTTTATGTTACAGGAAATTTAAAATGTGTGGTGGTATAAAGCTTTTTATGCTATTGAAATGATAAAGGTAATGAGGTAGTTTCTGTACCACTAAATAAAAGGCAATGTCAAAGTACTCTCAGTATTGTATCAAGCTGTGAGGTGGCATATTTTAGGGGAAGCAAAAGAAAAGAAAACATCCCAAAACAAGCAAAAAATGCACAAATACAACATATTTTGGCAGAATTTTCATTAATTATGAAATGTTATAAAGAAACATTTTAACTTTAGGCTTTGTGTTATTCAAACCCTATAAACTTGTGCTGCCTAACTCATACCTGGCTAGCAGCTATGGCTAGTGGGTCTTGACATGTAGTTAGTTTAAACTGATACTTGCTGTAAGTATAAAATCACACTGAATTAAGAAGACTTAGTTAAAATAAATGTAATTTCTCATTAATACTTTTATATTGTTACACATTGAAATATTAACATTTTAGAGATATTAAATTAAAGAAGTTATTAATATTAGTCTCATTGATTGATCCCTTAGAGTTTTTATACAGTTACTAGAAAACTTTAAATTACACATATACACTGTATTTTCTTTCTCTTGAACAGTGCTGGTGGCTCTGAAATTTGATGTCAGCCATATGTATGTATAAAAAATAGAGGGAAATTGCTGCGAGTTTGGGTGTGGGGAGCTGCATGTTTGATTTAGAAATCAGTGTCTCTCTGGAGAACAGGTGGCTAAAAACAACAATGAGACCACCTCATGCCTCATAGCATGGCTATTATAAAGTGGAGAAGAAATAGTAAGTGTTGGTGATGATTTGGAAAAAAGGAACTCTCTCTTCTATACTGTTTGTGGGAATATAAATAGGTTTAGCAACCATGGAGACAATATGAAATTTCCTCATAAAGAACAGAATTATTGTATGAGTCAGAAATTACATTTCTGGATTTACATACAAAGGAAATGAAATAAGTACCTCAAAGAGATATCGTCTCCCTATTTTCATTGCAGTACTATTTACCAATTCAGCCAATATATGAAAAGAATCCGGGGGCCCATAAGTGGATGAAAGGATAAAGAGAAGGTGGTTGGTATATGTGTGTATGCACACAGTGGGATGTTATTCAGTCTTAGAAACAAAGTAAATCTTGTCATTTGCAACAAAGGGATGAACCTGGATAATGTATTAGTGAGTAAAATAAAACAGACATAGAAAGATAGATACTGTATGGAACCTCTTATATGGAACGGAAAATTTGACTCACTGAAGGGGATGGTGGTTGCTTGAGGCTGAAGAATGAAGGAAATAGGTAACTACTATTAGTCAAAGGTAAAACTTTCAGTTATAATATGAAAAAAATCTGTTGATTTTAGTTAATAAACTGTATTAACTTGAAATTTGAAATTTCTTAAGAGAATGGGCCTTCGGTATTCTCATCACACCCACCCACATACCCTTACATAGATAACTATGTGAACTGATAGATGTGTTAATTGGCCTAGTTGTGTTAGTCATTGTGATCATTTCACAATGTATGTGCATATCAAATCATATTGTATACCTTAGATATATACAGTTTCTATTTGTCAAATGTACCTCAGTAAAGCTGGGAAATATCTGAAGATATTGGAAATCCTCACAATCTATATTTAAAAAGAAAGAGATATAGACTATATATAATATAATCCTAAGTTTCCCCCAAAAAAGTTTAATCATAGAATATTAGAGATAGCTACATCAAAATATTAATATAAATTATTATTCTCTGTGAGAAGAAATAGTTTATCACTACATGCCCAGTGCCTAACTTTGACAGTTATGATCGAGGCAAGCAGGCTTATACTTAAGTCACAAGTGCCTGCCACTTGTTTCTCTGACTCCTTGTGCATTGTATAGTGGCTAGTCATATTGATGGGACCAAACCTGTAGATATATTGAAGTTTTTAATGTTTTCATTATTTGAGAGCTTGTAAGATTTGCATATTTAAGAGAACAGATGACATGTTTCATAACTAGACTCAAGTTCTGGGACTGTCTTGGCTTATTGGACAGATGAATAAGAGTTTTGGTATCTCACTGTGGTTTTGATCTGTATTTTCCTGATGGTCATTGATGATTTTTTTGTATGCACCTGTTGGTCTTTGGTACCTTTTGGGAGAAGTATCTATTTACCTCGTTAGTCTATTTCGGTTGTTCTTTTTTCCTTTTTATTGAGTTGTAAGAGTCCTTTGTAGATATTGAATATTAGTCCCTTGTCAGATGTACTATGTGTAAATATTTTCCTACTCAGTAGGGTATCTTTTTGTTTTAATGAGTTTCTTTTGCTGTATAGAAGTTGTTAAGTTTGATGCAATTCTGGTTTGTTTGTTTGTTTTTAACTTTCATGATAGTGCTATTTACAATAGCCAAGTTATGGAAACAATCTAAGTGCTCAAGACAGATGAGTGGATTAAGAAAGTGAGGTGCATATACACACTGAAACACTACTTAGGTATAAAAAAGGAGATGAGATTTTGCCATTTCTGACAATATGGATGGTGTGTTATGCTAAGAAAAATAAGTCAGAATGGGAAACATCAAGCAAAACTGAATGTTTTCACGCATGTGGAATATAGAAAAACAAAGGAACAGACAAACCAAGGCAAGACAAACTCTAAAAATCAGAATGAGAAATGAGGCTACTAGAAGGGGAAGGGAAAGGTGGAGAATATAGGAGAGAGGTGGCCCAAGGGACTGTGTTGGTGCTTTGATAGTAGATGTGATGTGGTAACATGTCTCAAGAGGTTTGAACCTGTATCTCAAGTCATATATAGTATTGTAAACCTACCCTCTCAAAACAAAACAAAATTAGATGTTTTGCATTTAGCTTTATCTCTGAAAGAAGGGATTTGATTAGGTTGTTTTTTAAATAATGGCAGCTCTGAAATTCTAAGAAATAAATTCATCAGAGTGTTGAGTTTCACTCTACTGCCTGAATATTTATCCATTGTTATGTGAATAGATAGAGCCCTAAGAGTAAGTATTAAGGTAGGACAGGAGTTCAGCTCACTGGTTAATCATTGGCATAATGAATAGCCAGATTTGGGGGTCATTGAAAGAATGGACTGGAAGCTTCAGGAGGCTGTTTGTAAGAGCAGGGTTCTAAAGCAGAGCCCTACTATTTCCCAGTAGGTTTTATGAAGTAATTTTGTGTGTGTTGTTTTCCCTCTTGCTTCTATTAAATTGTGATATTGTGACATTTTCCCTTGTATATGGAGGGAGAATAGCACAAATTAGGACTTACTCTTTGCTTTGGAAAGTGGACTAAATGGATCATGGCAGGAAATGCATGAAAGACATTTAGGAAGAGAAAAATAGAAAAGAGCTTCAGAAATAAAGTGATAGGTCCTTGAGACGCACCAAGAAGTGCTGTTCAGCTTGAAGATGACGGCAGTGCTGCGAAGGTGCATGTGAGAGTCTTTTGAAAAGGACAATTTCTCTCAGAATGTGTGGAGATAAATTTCTCGATAGCCCTGAACTTTTGGCACCAGGTGGCCTTCTCAGTATTTCAATTTATTTTTATAGACACTTCCTGATGAACAACTATTCTTTTTTCTTCATTGTTTATAATGGGTCGTTCAAATATCTGAATGCACAGTGACCAGGCATCTGAATGAGCAATACTCTCAATAATTCTTAAACTCTGCTGATAGGATGCGTAAGCCATTAAATAAAAAGGATGTCCTTGGTTTGCAGGCAGTGAGATGGGGTGGGGGGAGTTGCTTCTATTTGGTAAAGTGACAGAGGGGATCCAGTGGGTAGTTGAGAGTCTAGACAGCTAGTAAGAGATGAGATAAAACTTTTCAAGACTTTCATTTATCTTGTTTTGCAGTGTTAGAGTTCTTGAGGAGTTCAGGTGTAATCATAGCCTTCTGTTGCAACAGGAAGCACCATCTGCTGAAGCATTCTGTAAGCAATATAACATCTCTCCAGAGATAGTTTAGCATTCAATTCACAAAGAAGGATGGTGGGGACTTGTAAACAAAAGGAAACAACTGAAGCAGTGAAGAATAGGCTGTGCTCTAAACATTCAATATGTTTCTTTATAGCTGAGAAACCCTGTAATGCGACAAAACCCTGGCAGGATTTTCCTATGTATTAATTGTTTTTGGTGTGAGTGTGTGTGTGTGTGTGTGTGTGTGTGCTTGCGTGTGTTTAAATTTTGGTCTTGAAATTATCTCTTCTAACATACTTGCCTGATATTTTGTTCCCTTTTGTGATTTTTGTTTCTTTTTCTCAATGATAAGCCTATTTTTTTTTTTTTAAATGCACTAGGTGGGTGGTGAGTGGTTACTACTATTTTTCTTTTGTTAACAAAGTAGTAATTATAACATTTGCAAAACTTGTACTTTGTGTAAAACTATGTTTGGGGAAGAAAAACTAATCGTACATCAACAGCTGGGAGCCTTAGACATTATGATATAAAATAGGGTCCTAGCAGATTTTAGTTACATGTTTTCCAAAAATATTTCATATATGAAAATTTGCTATTTGACAATAGACAGTCCCAAAATCTATGTAGATACCGTTCTGAAAACATTGCCTTGTACCATAAAGACGTGTCCTTTGGGACTAATTCTGTGAACTAATTGCTCAAAGTTCAGATGTTTAAGAAAAAAGGTCTCAATTTTTAGAACCCACTTTGTCTCTAATAGAAAGACACAATGTGGGTAGGGGTAACTGCAAATACTGTAAAAAGAAAAGACGGCAACTTATAGGGTTAATTCTTTAAGGAAAGCTCAAATGTTAAGAGTGATGAATGAATAATTTGGTGGGAAATTTGTGTTAATGAAAGTATTCTGACAACTCATTTTAATAGATACACAGATTTGAAAGATTTTGATCTCTAGTTATATGTTTTCCAAAAATAGTTAATATCTTATTTTATAGTTTCCACAGTCTAGAAAAATTTACCATAGCATTGATGGTGAACAAAAATGTTAACTTCAGAATCTAGTCTGAAATATCCTAAATTGTGAATTAATAGGGGAAAACACTTAAATGTCTCTCTCCTCAAAAAAAGCATAATTCTTATTGCTATGTAATTTTGTAAATTGGTACTGTATCCATGTATATGTGCATGCATGCACTCTAGCTCAATAATTGTCTTATCCAATGGCTTTATTTCCTTGTAGAAATTATACTGTCATAATTAAAACAAGTCTCATTATTTTCCACTTTTACTCCCATGTAATAGATCACTGACATTTTTGCAGTGGGCCATTAGGCAATACAGATTAGATTGTTTTCCCTTAGATTTGTCAGTTTACTGCTTTTAAGAGAATTAATAACCTGTTTTTAGCATCCCTTGTAACTGCTGGCTTTCACTTGGAGGGAGCTATTTACTTTAGGATCACAGATTTTAGGATCACAGATTGTCTGGGGAAGAACCTCAGACAACAACTCCCTTATAATCTAGATAAAGAAAACTGTGTGATATTGCTTATGGTGTTCATGGTGATATCCTATTGATTTGTTTGGTTGGTTAGAGCACTTCTAATGGTTTGGTATGCTTTTGACAATTGTGAAATAAGTGCTATTGGAGAGCTGCTTGGTCCTGGTTTCAAAACCAGCACTTAGCAGCTCTACTTTCCATCCTACCTGATTCCTACATTTGCTGCTAGTCTGCCCTCAATTAGTTTGGGATTTCAAACCTCTGGTCTGTATGCAGACATGATTGTCCTTTCTTATGGAGCAAATCAGGACTTAGATGTTCTGTGGTTCCTAATGATGACATAATGAAATACCATTTAAGTGTACACATGCATATGTATATCTCCAGAGACAATGGTCACTGATTTTTAATTAAAAATCAAGTTTCTATTTTTAGGTCTCTAAAATATCACAAAAACATTATAACCACTTGTATAATTATGAGATAAAAGGCAGCAGAATAACGTTCACTTACTTATTCATACATCCATTCAACAACTTTTATATGCTTGCTGAACATCTATTCTATATTAAGTTCTGGTGCTAGAATAATCCTACAGGATTATTGATTTGATATCACTTTGTATTTTCTCTCAACTAGGGTGATAACAATGACACAGTGTGGCCAGGGGGATCATCTTTAATTTGGCCCATTATGGTCTGGCTTATGTTCCTTGATTCTGTTACCCACTGTAATTTCCTAAGAGATGGTCTTTAAAGCGTCGGTGGACACTCAGCTCAATATGTGTTCCTAAGGCTAGTTGCCTGACTTCTTATCTCTGAGACATTGATCTCTCTGAGTCTTTCTGTTTTGTCTGGGTTTCTTGGTTGTGAGTAGAGTTCAGGTTATGGGAGTAGCCCCATCTTATTTTGCTCCATCTCCATGCCTTTCTTACCTTTGAATGAAAAATGGGATTAATAATACAGATTTATCTGAATAAACCGGAACATGGATCATAGAACTTCAAGGGTATTTGTGAGATAAGCAAATGCATCTCTTCATACTTGAGTCTACCTACTCACATTTTCTGCACTCCAAATGAGACTGACCTCATGCCTAGGTCTTCTGAGCCTTTGTCCAGTGTCTTTTTATTACTGCCGGTGTTTTTAAGGGACTGGAACTGCCCAAGAACAAGAGCTTCTGTAAGTGCTACTTTCTTAAGTGAACAGACAACTTCAGCTTTGGGATCCTTCCATATTGGTGCAGCCATCATTGAAGGAGTAACAATTTCCTTGGTATCGTCTCTATCCTTTAAATATATAGAAACCCCAGAAAGGGGCATCATGATATCTGCCTCATGATTTTTAATTCTTGTTGAACATGGAGTCTTAGGCCTTGATATAAAGTAACTATCTTAGATCATTTTCCTTGTCTGCATGTACATCCCATTTTACTCTTTTAAAAAATATAAACAGAGAAACTCCTGGACATAATATGCCCCAATTGGTAATTCCATCTGACATATTGAGGCTATGCAAAAATGTCCTCCAAACAATTTTTTAAATTGAGATAACTTTAGATACCTCAACACCCTTGACCCTAAACTAAAATAAATGGGTTGGAAAAATGAATGAATCCAAATTAATGTTTAATATTAGAAGTGTTTTGGATCATTTATTTAGAAGTTTGTTGATTTTTTTTGGTGATCAGAAATAGGTCAGAGGAACTTAACTCTTATTTCTGTCAATTAGCTTATGGAAAAGTTAGTTCCTTTATAAGTCATTTTAGTTAAAGTTGTACTTTCTAAGAAACTACTGATGTTAAATGAAGACTTAGTATAGGGTATTGCAATTTTTATGTCAATTTCTCACAAAATATTTCATTGATTTTAGCTACAATCCAGGTATATGCAAATTTTCTTCACCTAACCTATGGGTTCAGAGAGTAGTTGATAGTCACTTGAGTCAAAGACAGCCTCTCTGGGCCTCAAAACCAAGTCTGTTTATGTCAAGCCCACACCTCCTCATTCTATTGGACTGGTACCCTGATTCTTCTTCTCATCCCCAGAGAGCTTTCTGCTTTCTGCAGGCAGAGGGAGCTCATGTGGTGTGCTTTTGTCCTTCCTCTATGGCCCCAACCTTGATTTCAAAGTTCTAGTGGTTCAAAAGCCCAATGACTCATTTTCCAGTTCCCTTTTGCAATAGATGAATTGAGACTGGGGTGAACTCCAGCCTCACTCAAGATTATCTAAGTCTAGATTCTCTAAATCTGGACTAAAATTGTATGGATCACAAAAGTAGGATGCATACATTTTGAGATCTATCTATTGCTATTCTTGTTGAGGGATCAGTTGTGGTTTCCAGTGGCTCTAATTCTTTTTGGCATTTGAAGCTTGTTGAGTTGGTAGATAATTCTATTCTCACATGGCTAGGTGTGCTTTGCTTGCTAAATGCAGAGGTTAAAATGATGATAAAGACAAAATCCTTGCTTTTGAGTAGCTCAAAATCTAACATGAGAATCTTATAGTCCTTATCATATAAAAATATTACCAAAATTATAACCAAAAAGATGAAATCCATGTCTACGTTTCTTATCATGGTGATTAGGTTTGGCTGGATTATTTTCTGCTTGCCTCCCTAGGTCCACTCTATCTTTTCCCTGGAGGCTGATATGTATTGACTTGAACAATGTATCCTTTGCTTTTCTTGCTTCTGGTTGGGTTTGCCCTTTGACAGAAAGAGATCAAAATATTTTCTCCTTAGCAGTCCTCCATGTTGGGCTGTATCCTTCCATGGAAGACCATATCTCATTCTGGGCAATACAATTTTACAGCTGTAGTTGCCACTTTTATTTAGATTTCTGAACTCTTCCATCTCCAGTTTCCATCAGAATGATAAAGACTCCTTGGTGTTTTTCCGCAGAATATTTCACTTTACCTTGTATTACCCCATTGTTTTGTAAATACCTCCAATAAACTTTTCCTAACTTCATAATAAACTCAATAAACATTTCAAATTTCATTTGAACTTGCCTCATCTTACTCTCCAAGTACCCTAAGCCACTCAATACTGTGATCTGACTTCAAACTCTCAATACAGTCACATCTGTCAGAGTATGTCACTGATAATTTTTACCTTCCCCTCAAAGGACCACATGATGGAGTCATGGTTGTCAGAAGTCACTTATCAACAAATGCACCCCTGTTTGTAAGACTCACTTTCCCATCCACATTCAAAATGAAACCTGCCTGCCTCTCTGCTTCTGACACCACATAGAATCTGAGGTATTGCTTCTTTCATTTCAATCTCTCCTTGTTCGTATGCTAACTTGCTGGGTGATGACAGGATTTCTATTTTCCTCACGTCTGGAAATCAAAGCTGGTGAGCAGTGACAATGTATTCAGTTGGACTTAAAATGACGGGGCCTTCTCTCAGGTGGAACTGGCAAACGTTCAGTGATAAATAATATACCCCGAGACTAATTTAGACTTTGCTTTAGTTTTTTTTTTTTCAACTCCTTTGCTAAGGATGGAAGATTGGTAGAGGACATTTGAAATGAATATATTATGTTTATCATGAACAGTTTTGATGAAAGAATATATTGAAGAAGAGTCTAAAATTTGTCAAGGATAACCATGATTTTGGGTTTAGTATTCAAGATTATGTTCTTTCTTCCATTGACAATGGTTATTTTTCAAGTACTATCTCTTCTGTATGAAATCTATATTATCATTTGCTTTGTACGTGGAAATTTGGATTGAATTGGCAGAAAGGAAAAGAGGCCAAATGGAACTCCACTTAGAATGAATTTCCTCTTATCCCTCACTACTCTGTTTCTGGAGAAGACCTTCAAGTATAAGAAACAAGATTTAGCGGGTGCACAACAGGTTGAAAGGACCACTTGTCTCTTAGACCACCACAACTCAGTTTGGGTTTGGAGTGTAACTTTCCTTTCCTTTTCTTTTGCTTGTATAGCAGGACTGTGTTCTTTTTCAGTAAAGCAGGTATCCTGTTTTATCCTAATGTCAGTCTCTTCCAGTAAATTTTCAGTAGTTACCTCTGTGCTTTCCTCCCATTCAGTTTAGTGCATTGAGATTAACATTTAACTGTTTTGTTGGCCCAGATTCCCAAATTAGGATTTGGGGAGCAGCTGTTTGCCCCAAGAGTCCCTAGACATACAGGTTTTCCCATTGGCTTTCTTTATTACTTGATCACCACTGTCACGAATGCAAGTCTATTCCTCCACATGAAGAGCAACATTAATTTTATGTTGTTTACGTACTCTTGCCATAAGGTTAAGCAATCCTTACTATTAAGCTTGATGAAATTGCATTACCTTAATGAAATGCACTTTACCGATAAAGAAGAATGTCACTTTCACAAGTGGAAGCTCTGTTAGCAAATTTTTATGAGAGAATTCCCAAAATCATATCTTAATTGCTTGGACAGCTGTGTAGTTTACATAACGAGCAAACAATGCCAAGGTTTTTTATTTCCTTTGTCAGCTGTACTGGATGTTAGTATGCATGGTGGACCTTTTTTGGGCCTTTTATTACTTGATTGCAAATCATTCTTCATTGTTGCCCAAATTTATGGAAGGACATTGCTCCCTGAGGTGCCATTTCCTTTCAGGTCTGTAACTGAACATGACTGATGGCGCCAGAGTAACAGTTGCTTATTACTGCGTTCACTGAGCTGTGATTGCTCCAATACTTTATGTTGGCAGATGTGTTTCCCTAGGAACAGCATCTCTGAGACAGAGGTCATTGATCAAACCCCCTCTGGCTGTTCCATTATGTGCAAATTATTGCTAAAAGCAGAGAGGCTGCAAGGGAGGTGGTATGTACTCATTGCACATCTAAAGGAGGGAGGTCCGGAAAAAAAAAAAAAAGAAAAGAAAGAAAGGCAAGTGTAATGAAGCAGAAAAAAATCCCACCTAAACAAGAACAATGTTTTTATAATATGAATGAATAGAGAAAAGTGGAAAACTAAATGTGTTTGAAAGACACAAAATGGAAAAAGAGTCAGATTTTATCATTCAGGGCTAACCTCTAAAATTGGGCTTGCTAAGCATCCTTGGCAGCTATTTAAGGCTAGACAGGGGCCTGTTTGTGGGCTGTACCTAGAGCACTGCTACCTAATGGGGTGAGGCTTAGCGTGGTTAAGACCTCACTGTCTTCTGTCTATTTCTAGCCAAACTTTTAGAAAATACAGGAGAAGCATGGGGCCATAGATAGAGGTATCCACGTCTCCCAGCTTCTAGGGGAATGGAAGTGATACTGGATTGATTGATAGATAGAAGGCAATTATCTACACTGTCCTTTGCTCAGGTTTGAGAGACTAAGACTTGTTAGTTTTTTTGCTCAGCTTTAGCAATGACTGTTCTCAGCAGATTTCATTCCAGGGAATTTGGTTGGTCCCCCATGTGGCTGTCTATCCTTAGCTAGATCCAGTTTGATTGCAGGATGACTCGGCTATATGACCTGATCTCCAGGCAAGCCCTCAACGGTGTGAGTCTTTATAGACACAGAATGTCACCACCCTGCCTTTTGTTTTTAGTATTGACAAGACTCATCTTGTTATTATTGCAATTCAGCTTCCCATATTTCTTTATTATTGTGCCAAATTTCCCCCAAGGTATAAGCCATTCATCCTCAGAATCAGCATATGCTAATTCATGAGACACTGATATACTGTGTCACGTACACTGACGTTAGGGCATTGCTAAGATACTCCAAAATATTGTATCTACCCCCAGGGTATCTTGATGTAATCCCACCATGAAACTTAAAGAAAGATGAGGTAATTATGGAAGCTCTTTTATTTGCAACCAAGATAGGTAGCATAGGGCTAAACAAAACTTTATGTTTATGATTCCTGGGGCTGCTAATGTTCTCTGATGGTGATAGGCAGATTTGATACCATTTTCTCTGATGGTAGTTGTTAATCAGAATGATGATGTTACCTATGAATGAATACTTTCCACAAAGATTTAAAAACTTGACTCTCATACATATAAAAAATGAACATATCTCAAAGACTTAAACTCATTAATTAAATGAGACTTTAACTCATTAATTAAATAAGGGAGTCAATGAGATAATATAATGGCCAGTTCAAGGAAGAACGTATACAAAGGTGCATGTATGGATCAGGAATATTGAAATAAATTTGTAAATGGATGAGAAACATCCTTGGGAAGGTATTAAATTTGCATGTCTATTGACAAGAATTCTTCACAATGTTATTTGTTTATAAAAATGAAACTTAATCTCTACAGGTTAGGGAGAGTTACATTTAAATAAATAATAGCCATGCTAGTAAATACCACTTATTTAGTGCTGGTATTGTGTTAGTGGTTTTTTTTAGACCTAATCAACCCCACTCTGTAATATAATGTTGTTCTGATGCTATTTAAGAACAAAGATTATTCTCTTTTTGAGAAATATGTTATTTGTTGTCCTCCTCCCTCATACAATTTACCCCTAGAACAACAGGAGATAAAAGGTAAACTCTTTTTTACTAGAGCAGATAGACATTAAGTAGGTAATTTTAAGTGATAAAGTCAACTTCAGTACAAAGAATGTATAAAGAAGGAGGAGGGGAGATATTTTTCTGTTTTAAGCCATCTCAGTATTTTTCCTCCAGCTTCTTCAGATGAGTAGAACATGGGGATAAGTAGAATAGATAACTGGAAAACAGGCTGGGTCATATTGTAGCAGTTCTTGATGGAATGGAGAGTTTGTAGTTAATTAGGTTGACAATGAAACACCATTGACTGTTTTGAGTGGGAAAGTGGTATTGCTAAAGCTGTACTTTAAAAAGATTAGTCCAACAGAAGTATCTGGAATGACTTAGAAAAGGAAGAGATGAGAGGGGAGGTAATTTAGCTATTCCAATCATTAAAATGGGAGGTTAGCAAGAATTTGAACAATAATGTAGAATGAGTGATCACAAGTGTTACTTCAGAGCTTTTGAATTTGGAGATATTGGCTGTTAAAGAAAGCCCCAATATGGAATCAAAGGATACTATACTATTTGGCAACTACTTTGAGGTTCAGCTTTGTGTGACTTAAAGGATGATAAAGAATATTAACAAAATAGAAAACCTTGGAGAAAGTGGCATATAGAGGAAAAAAGATGTATCGGACCTCACAACTACTGATTTTGAAATGTAAATGGAATGCTCAAATAAAGATCTCTGGGAAGCTGTTAGAAATGTTAGGAGTAATGCAACCTCTGAAGAAAAGTGTATACAAAGAGAAAATTCCTGTGCTGAGGACAGACATGCAACTGGCTACACTATGGGAGCAGGAGGAGAAAGTAGAACTAAAATTGGGGGAGGGAGTAGAAAGTGATCAGAGATGTACAGGAGAGCCAGTTTTAATGGGGCCAAGAGAGAAATGTCAGTGAGGCTGAGGTTAACAGATTGAAATGCTACAAAGGACAGATGGATATAGGCACTGAGGTACAGTTACTGATGGGGAAGGCTGGTGCTACCTTGTAAGAGTTCATAAATGGGAGCGAGACATAGGGGGAAATATAATCAGAATGTATGCCCAACAAATTGTTATTGAAAAGAGAGTTAAAAAAGATAAAGACATGGTATGATAATTTTAGTCTGATGAGAGTGGAGGGAAGTTTTTTAGGTTGTGGGAAAAGTGAGCATAATGCCAAGTTAAGAAAGCTTGGAATGAAAAACTGAAAATGAGGAACAAAATAGGAAAAATTCTGGAGCAAAACAGGAAGAGATGGAATCAAGAGGTGAAATGGAGAAACATTGTGAGACCAAGTGGAGGGAAGTTAATGTCTGTGGAATTTATCATTGTAAGAGTGAAAGTCCAATCTGAATAAGGTTGGGGTAGGGGCAATAAGCAGTTTTGAAATGTCCATTAAAGGAATATGAGAAAGATGTAACAGGGTACAAAAGGATCCCAAGGCAGCAAGGGCAGCTGGCTCCAGGTTAATAAAGTTGTATTTGTAGAAGTGCATTTCATGAAGTGCTCGGTGCTGGTAAAGGGACCATATCCTGAGGGACAGCACAAGTTTGGAGTGTCTATAAGTGTAATGTGATAGAATGTTAAGAGAGTAAGGGATTATTCTCTGGTTGTGATGAATTGACTGGTCTTGGGTTCTGGCCAGTTAGGTAGTCAGTGAGTCTAGAAGAAGACACTAGTCCATTTGAGAAGCATGACACAATTCAAGGATCTAGAGATCGCAATGGTCATAAAGCACAGAGGTACTTACTGGAGATTAGAAAAAATGGAAGTAGATGAGCTAAGGCCAGATTAAAAAATGTCTAGAAGTAGCGAACTTGGAGGGGACCAATGAGGAAGGATATTGGAGGTCTCTGCAGTCCACCAACATCCACCCCCTTTTGCTAAGGTAACAGCAAAGGTCTCAGGGTAGTACCTGGCATGGGTGCTTGGAAAAAAAGTAGATAGCTAATTGGATGGGAGATCTGTCACCGATAAGAGGTTGTTGTGTGAAGGTAGAGGGCCTGGTAGTGTTTTATGTTACATTTATGAGAAAAACATGAAAGCATAGTTGGAAAAGGTTTTGAAGGGACAATTCTTTTGAAGAATCACCTAGAGATTCCTAAAAAAAAAAAAAAAAAAAATACAAATGAGCTAATATAAATTTTAAAACTTAAAGGTATAAATGAGTTATTCTTATTTTAAAGTTAGAGTGGATTTGATCTAACAATATTAGTGAGGGATGATACGATCTTTGAAAGTGTGTGTGTGTGCGTGCGTGCACGCACACATGTGCACATGCTTGTACCTGTGCATGTGTATGTCCAAAGCAAGACATAGGTGGAGGAGGTTGGCAAGTTGCAGTGGTAAAATTGTGCTATAAGACTATCACCAGATATTTTCTTCTCATTTTCTTGCTAGTCTTGGGCCATTTCACTGCTAATCTACACATCCATCAAACAAACAGGAAGGGGAAATGGAGAGTTGAATTACAAATCTGTCACTTTTGTTATTCTTGGCAGTTCAGGTTCAAGTTTTGGTGGGGGCAGAATTTGAAACAAATGACAAAAATTAGATTTCCTGATTGTGGGAACATTGTTATGGATAATGAGTCGACTACTTGCAATGCTACACAGGCCAGATGTATTGCTCTTTGGGTATTCTATGATGTTGGAATCTATTTTTTTCAGTGAAATCTAGTCACCAAAGTTGCTTTTCCTCAAGATTTTTTTTTATGTCATCTGTTGGAAAGAAACAACAAAAAAATCATAAAGCATCTGGGGAAATAAATTATAGTGGGTATGAATTTCAAAGGCCACAGACTCATATGTGCAAACATGAAACTTAGGTCCTATTTCATGCCTTCTTTTTACTTAAAAGCAGAAATCTTGTTGCTATGATTCAAGATAAACACAGCCAACTTTGTTTTTTAGCCATTTCATGATAAACATAGTCAAAAACAGTGCTCATGATCTTGCACTTCTTCTCCCCAGTGCAGGAGCTATGTTGCTATTTTATGGACTTCATGTTATGGGGGAGGGGGCTGCTTGGTCCATGCATGTCCTCTGTCCCCTACTGGGATCCACTAAATTTGTGTCTCACCTTGTCTGGTCATTTGTTCATTGTCTCCTGTCAGTACCTGGTATCCACTGGCATTACCTTTGCCATGATCATCTCTTTCTTTTTTTGAGCCACCCATGAAGTCTTGCTGATTCACAAGACTTCTCTTAGGCAAACAGGAGCCTCTCTTCTGGTGTCCTACAAATTTTCTAAGGTTCTCTTCACAATAGTTGCATTGCTTAAGGCTTTAAAGTTTGCCTTTTCCAAACTGTCTGGATGCCCTCTACTAACCTATGACCCTATAGCTCCAATAGTGGAACTCCATGATGGGGACAAGGTTTCTCTAAGAGGTATATAGCTCTACTTGGCCTATGCCCTGAGATATGAGGTAGTTGCTCTCTGTCCTGATATCACCCTAATACTATATAAGTGTTTCAATAAACTTAAATTTGCTTAGTGATTTTGACTTTGTAGGGGGAGGTATGATATGTTTTCTCATCTTTTTCCGAGTTTTCCTCCATCTTATTTCCTTTTGTGTCTTTTTTTTTAAAAGATTTATTTATTTATACATACAAGAGCTGAGGTACAGAACAGAGTCAGGGCGGTGAGAGGATTCACCAGAGACAGAGTGGGTAGCAGAACAAGCAGACTGACTGAAACAGCGGGCAAGGCAGGAGAGGTCTGCCCCGCCATGTGGGTCCACTCCCTGGCCGGCGGCAGGGATTGAACCCGTGCTTTAGTGGCTGCAGTTTGCTTCATAGTGTGTTGCTTAACCCACTGCGCCAGGGAGGCCCTCTTTTTGTGTTTTATTCTCTATTAATTTTATATAATACAGTCAGTGAAATTCTTTTTTCTCTTATTTTTTCTTATTTTCTTATCTTCCTTTTTTTTTCTTTCTTATAATGCCTAACTTGGTAAAACCTTACTACTTATTATAGATACCATTTATTATATTTTATTATTTCTTATCATAGCTGCTGATCTGTCAGGAGACACTTTGGGTATTTCCATACCTTGACTATTGTAGATAGTGCTGTTATGAATACAGAAATATGCATATCCTTTTGAAATACTGTGTTTGAATTCTTTGGATATTTAGGAATGGGATTGATGGATCATATGGAAGATCTATTTTTATTTATTTATTTATTTTAAGATTTATTTATTTATGCATACAAGCACTGGGGTACAGGCCAGAGGTGTGTGTGTGGGGGGGGGCGGTGAGAGGATTCACCACAGAGAGCAGAGAGCAGAACAGGCAGATCCACTGAAGTACACTGCTGAGGGGAGCAGCGGACACAGCAGGAGAGGTCTGCCGCACCATGTGGGTCCCCTCCCTGGTCGGCAGCAGGGATCGAACTTGTGCTGCAGTGGCTATGGTTTGCTTCATAGTGCATTGCTTAACCCACTGCGCCACCAGGGAGGCCCTGGAAGATCTATTTTTAATGCTTCGAGAAACCTCAATATAAAATTATAGTGGTATAAAATTGCATTCCAACCAACAATGTATTGGATGAGAATTCCTTTTTCTCCATACCCTCACCAACACCAGGTGTTTCTGATCTTTTTGAGATGGACCTTTCCCACTCGAGGGAGGTGGTGTCTCATTGTGGTTTTGACTTGCATTTCCTCTATGATAAATGATGATGAAGATCTTTCGTATGCCTGTTGATAAGTTGTATGTCTTCTAGCAGAAGTGATTTTTAGCTATTCTGCCAGTTTTTGATTGGGTATTTGTTTTCTTATTGTTGAGTTGTATGAATTATTATTTATGTATTAGATATTAGTCCCTTGTTGACTGTATTATGTAAAACTATTTTCTCATTTTTGATAGGTATATTTTTTGTTTTAATGATAATTTATTTAGTTGTACAGAGAATTTTTAGTTTGATGTAGTCCCATTATTTATTTTTGCTTTTATTTCCCTTGTTGTTGGAGTATAGTTCCCAAAAACATTGCTGAAGCCAATATCTTGGAGTGTGTTGCTTCTGTTTTTTTCTATGTGTTTTTGAGTTGTGGGACTTACATCCAAGTTTTTCATATATTTTGAGTTGATTTTTATTGTTTGAGTGGTCTGATTTCATTCTTTTTTAGTTTTTCCAATGTAATTTGTTGAAGAGTCTTTCCTTTATCTGTTGTACACCTTTGGCTCCTTTGTCATAAATTCACTATTCATATAAGTGGGTTTATTTCTGGTCTCTCAGTTCCATTTCATTGTGCATGTAATGCCATACTGTTTCAACAACTACTGTTTTGTAGTAATAGTATGGTTTGAAGTTTTAGAGCGTGTACCTCTATTATTCTTTTTTGTCAGGAATAGCTTTGGCTATTTGGGATATTTGTGCCACCATGTAAATTTTAATAATTTTTGAAGAATGCCATAGAGACTTTGATCAGGACTGTATTGAGTCTGTATATGCCTTGGATAAATGGCCAGTTTAACAATGTTGACTCTTACTATCCATGAGCAAGAAAATTCTGACCATTTCCCAGTGTCTTCTTTTTTTTTTGGTTAACAATATCTTTTAGTTCTAGTTGTGCTTGTATTTCATCTCATTGGTGGTTTATTATTATGTAATTAGTTAATTTTTTGCAATTGTAAATGGGATTGTTTTCTTGATTTTTTTCTCTTCTAGTTGATTGTTTGCATATAGTATTTCAGTACATGTTTACATACTTATTTTGTATCCTGCCACTTTACTGATTTATGGCTTCTAATAGTGTTTTAGTGTAATTTTTAGAGTTTTCTATGCATATTATTATGTCATCTGAAAATAGTGGTAGTTTTACTTTTGCTTGGCAATTTGGATTCCTTTTATATTTTTCTATGGCCTAATTACTCTAGTTAGGGCTTCCAATGCTATGTTGACTGGTATTTGATATTGGGAGGTCGACCGGCCCTTATCTTGTAACATTCAGCTTTTAAAATTCTTTAATCATAAACAAATACTGAATTTTGACAAATGCATTATTTGTACCTATTGATATGATCATATGATTTTTATCTTCCTTTTGTTGACATGGTGATTTCATTGATTAAATTGCTTATACCGAATAATCATACTTGCATCCCTGAGATAAATTCCACTTGATAATCCTTTTAATGTATTCTTGAATTCAGTTTGGTATGATTTTATTTAAGATTTTTGCATTTGTTATCATCAGATATTGGTCTTTTTTTTGTGAAGTCGTTGTCAATTTTAGGTTTTCAGAGTAATGTTAACCTCATAAAATGAATATGGAAATATTTACTGTTTTTAAAGTTTTGGAAGAATGGGGATAGGTAGGTATTATTTTACCTTCAAAGGTTTGGCAGAACTCAATAGTGAAAGAGTCTGGTTCTTAGCTTTTCTTTTTTGGGAAACTTTTATTACTTTTTCAATGTCCTTGGTCTATTTGGGTTTTCTACTTTCTGATTAGTGTCAGCTGTTTGCATGCTTCTAAAATTGTCTATTTCTTCTAAATTTCCCCATTTGTTGCCACAAAGATGATAATAATATTATCTTATATTCTTCTGTTTATTTGAATTGTATATATGTTCTAAGTTCTATTTCACTTCTGATTATTTTTACTGGAGTTTTCTCCCTTTTACTCTTAGTGAGTTCTAGTTAGAGGCTTGTTAATTTTGCTTATTTTTTGAAAGAACTAACTTTTGGTTTAATTGATCATTTGTACAATCTTTTTGAATTATTTCTGTATTTATTTCTGCCCCAATTTTTAAATTTTTTTCCTTGTAGTATTGCATTGTATAAACATGTCATCATTTGCTTATTCACTCATACCCCTTGATCAACATTTGAGTTGTTTTCAATTTTGCACTATTTTGAATGAAGCAGGTAGATCTTTCATGTGTACATCTTGTTTTGGATATGTGTTAATCATTGGGTAATCATTGAGAAGTGTTTTGATGATAAGGTAGATATAACATTATAAGGAGGTGACACAGTTCCAGAGATGTTATACAATTTATACTCCTGCCAGCAGTGATGAAAATTCTACATGATCCACATTCTCGGCAACAATTGATATAGCCTGCCTTTTTTTTTTTTTAAAGATTTATTTATTTATGCATATAAGAGCTGGGGTACAGGCCAGAGTCCATGGAGGAAAGAGGATTCACCAGAGACAGAGCGGGGAGCAGAACAGGCAGACCCACTGAAATACACTGCTGAGGGGAGCAGCAAGCAAGGCAGAAAAGGTTTGCTGCACCATGTGGGTCCCCTCCCTGGCGGTGGAGCTAACTTGCACTGCTGTGTCACAGATGCTTCACAGTGCTATGCTCAACCCACATCACCACCAGGGAGGCCCTGATGTAGCCTGTCTTTAAAAAAAGTCTAGTGGGCATGAGTGGATCTCATTGTAGTTTTTAGCATTTTTCTGATAATAATTTTGAGAATTTTTTATGTTCTTGTTGGCTATTTATGTATCATCCTTTGCAGAGTTGTCTTTTTAAGTCTTTTGTCTAATTTTATTGTATTTAAATTGTTTTGAGTTTTAAAGTTTAAATATTCTGTATACAAACCCTCTGCCATATAGATATGCCATATATATGTCATAAATATATGGACACATGTATGCCATACACACACATCATCTCATAGTCTGAAACATCTAATATTTTTGTATTGGCACAAAAGAACATGTGTAGAAACTGTAAATACTGTCTAAAATACATAAGATGATAGTAACATGTCTGTAAATTTTACTAGAGTGGAGAGGACACGGACAACCTGCCTTCTGCAGTGATGAGCACAAAGCTTGGACTGTCCCTGTAATAACAAGATAAGTCATAGTAAGGCTTACATTTTGTGTCTCTGTGTGCGTTTGTATGCATTTTCTTTTTCAGAGAGAGAGCTCCTAAAGTTCTGCCACCGAATAAAAGGAACAAGTTCAATTACAGAGCTGTGTGATTGTACTGTTCCCAGGGGCAGGCTGCTCTCCTCCGAGAGCCTTCGATTATCTTCCTGCTGGATACAACTACAATTCACCTGAAGTGGTGTCAGCAGGACTCTTCACCCTGTGCCAGATAATAGTTTCTCCTTTTAACGTTACAAGATCATATCCTTCTGTGGTTCTTAGCAGTGAGAATCTGGCCTGAGGAAGTGTGCAGGAGGTTCTGCTTTGGTGAATGAGAAATAGCGCGAACTGGGTTGGTTTGGAACAATAATCAAGAAGCGAGTCTTAGAGTCTGGCAGCCCCTATCTAGTTATTGAATTCACACTGCTGCTCAACACATTATGGTGTCTTGTCCTTGCTCAAAAGTTTCGGTGTTTCCTGATTTCCTACAGTGTGGAGTTCAAAATTCTTCAACATTAAGTATAAACTGACTTCACTAGTCTCATAATGCACAGGTGTATCCTTTAGGAATATAAACACCATAGTCATTAGTGCTGCCTAACAACTATTTTCAACACTCTTTCTGAAAGCATGATAGTTTTGTGTGGTTGTGACTTGCTTTGATGAATGAAATGTGAGAGCATTCTAGCAGAAATATCTGTGATTTCAAATGCATGTTTCCAGCTGTGGAATTCCAGTCGTAAAATTGGAGTATGGTGCTTCCAACTTACCTAGAGAAGCATTTAAATATATACATGTGAAGATGGGTAGAAAAATCAGGGGCTTGGAGTTGAGTCAGGTTGCTCTGTAATAATATCTCATTACTACCTTTTTTTATCTAGCTTTTGAACACCACATCAATAATGTGGGATAATTATATTTACTTTGTATCTTGGTCTGTTTGGGCTATGATGATAAAAATACCATGTACTGGGTGGCTTAAGCAATAAACGTTTCTTATAATTCTGGAGGCTTGGGGAGTTTGTGGTCAAGGTGCTGGAAAATTCATTGTTTGTTGATGATATACCTCTTAGTGCATGGATGACTGCCTTTTGCCCACAAACTTGTGTGGCAAAAAAGAACAAGGAAACAGCCTGGGGTCTCTTTCTTAAGAATACATCCCATTCATGTAGTTCCGTATCATCACCCCATCAACTCTCCAAAGCCTACCTCCTACGCCATCTTGATGGGGTCTAAGATTTGAACATACGTGTTTTATGGGAAGACACAAACATTTATTCCATAACACTTTGGAAATATAAGAACAATGCTGAGGAACTTTCACACAGTCATTCATGCTGTCTTCTGCTTTGTCAAACAGCTAAATTCATTGAATTTTCAAAATGTACAATAAGAGGTACTGGCTGAGACAATTAGCATTTCTGCTTTTGGGCCAGATGGTTAGTTGATAAGACTGCTTATCAGTTGTGTTCCATTTTAACATATAATAGGGGATCTATTTCTATAGGGAGAATTCACTGCAGTATTTCATTGATCAAAGCCAAACAAAAATAAGGAAATGGGCAATTACAACCAAAAGCAAACAAAAAACCCAACAAGACCAAAAGGTCAAAGATAAACCAAAGGGACCACGTGGGGGGGGGGAAGGGCAAAGACAAGATGGGGATGAGGGCAGAAAGAGCACGGATGAAAAGGTGGTGGGAACTTCCTGGGGAATACAAATGATGTCAAATATAATTAAATAAATAAATTTTAAAAAGCAAAACAAAAAAACCCAACAATCTTTTGTTTTCTAATTCATCATATTTGATGCCAATAAACTGGTAACCAAGTGTAAACTGGGTATTAGTAGGATTTAATACAATGTCCAATTCGTGTATCTTACTAGATTGTTCCCTCATGATTGGATTTACTGCATCCCCAGATCTCTAGGTTACACTGGGAGAATTACACTGAACATGCAACTGTCTGACATAGAACAACTTCATTAATACATTTATTTCTAGAATTATTAAATTATATCTAGAATTATTAATAAAATGAATTATTTCTAAGTAAATTTATTTAGTGGGATTAAATCACTCCAAAAAAATTTGACTTATTTTTTTGAAGTGAAGCAAATTTGTTCTATTTTCCTAATGTCACTAAGCAGAAAGAGATATAACAAATTACTGTGAATTTTTAGACATTTCATGTAAAATATAATTATTTTATTATGAGCATTAATTATCATGCAGCTCAATGAGTTGACTTCTTTTTTGTGGTTTACAGATTACAGATTGTCAGGGAAATTACATATAATTTGTTTTCCAAATTAAATTATTAGACAGTGGCATGGCTAGTGCACTCAAAAATTAACTGGGAAAAACATTTAATAATTAAAATGTCAAGTGCAGGGTAAAAGGAAGACATTGCCTCACACTTTCAAATTATGTTTTTTGGAAAAGTCAAATTAAAAGTTTGGGCCTAATAATAGATATAATGAAGGGAGGGAAGTGTCACAGCTGAGGGATATTTCAGAACTTTTACTCTGTCTAAGTCATTTATTTTTAGTAGATCATTTAATTTTTATAATTTATTTGTCAAGAATTGAGTGTTCCCAAATTTTGTCATAATATTTATAAAATTTGCTGACCTTTCAAAAGAGGAGGGCTAGTGATTACAATCTCATCCCATTCAGTCAAATAATTGGAGTCCCATATAGGTAATTGTGTGGCTTCTACCTTATTGATGGCAGAGGAAAGATTAAATGCCAGGTCTGTTATATTTCTGGCGCTGGGCTCTTTTAGTTGCACCATACTCAACCCCACCTTAGTCTGTCATATTTCTGCAATGCCAAAGCTACAGAAATGAATAAAACAGAACTACATTCAGGCATCAATTTGAGCAACTGGTTGATACAATCAATATGGTCGCTACTTAAGTGGCAATGATTTCTGGTGGAGGATTTCTAGGATGAAGGTAACAGATTTATCACTCTCCATATTCTCCAGAAAACTATAGAAAAGCAAGCATTACAGTTATGTAAAACAAAACCACAAACTCCATTTTCTGGTAAGCTAGGGAAAAAACAAATAATTTGTAAAGGGTGGTAAAGTAAGTTAGTTTCATGAAAGAGACATAGGGAGTGAGTCAAGAGAAGCAGGGAAGACAGAGATAACAACATTGGGGTTAGAGAATAGATAGGGTGTGTGTGTGTGCGTGAGTGTTTGTGTGTGTGTCTGTGTATGATTCAGAAAGAGACATAAAACCTGGAGAAGCACCGAGAGTCAGAGAAGATGCTCTGATTTAAGCAAATCCCACAGTTCAGTTATATTTGAAAACAACTCCCTTGCTTTGTGGCTGAGGAGAAGAGAACCTTCTAACGTGAAAACCAGCCTGGAATGCTACTCTTGTCCTAACAACCACAGGAAATTTGTTAAAACTAGTCAATCCATAAAATCCCAACAGATTTAATAATGAACAATGAGAAAGAAACTTCTATAACATTTATACAACTATAAAGAGGAATTAGCAGTAAAATTTATTGACAAGAATATTTACCAGACAAAAAGTATTACACTGAGACATATAAAAATTGTGGATAAACATTTTAATGTGAACTAAAAGCCATATGAACCCATTGTTTCTTTGAAGTAAATACTTAACACTTTAAAGTATTAAGATGAAAACTTGGAAATGAGATAAAGAGGCATTACAAGAAAATTACACTGTAAGCTGGTAGAACTCAGGAAATAAGTAAAGAAAAACCAATCATAGAAGGAAACAAAAGCAGAAGACAGTCTGACAGTAGAAAACACAGGATATATAGAAGTGTGAACTGAGGAAAATTAAAATACTTGAATATAAATGAATTAAAGAGAATTAAAAAGGATCAAAAATATGTAGATTCAAAGGACAAAGAAAGATGGTCCAAACAAATATGACTTATTGTTAAGAAGAAAATGAATGACATAAAAATTAAAGTGTAATTAAATAATATTTACTTGAAATAAAAATGTTCATCATGGCTTTTAGTAAGGAAGTGCAAGCCAAAATCACAGTGAACCTCATTTCACACATACTTAAAAAACTAAAAGTGGAAATACTGTATGACTCAGCAATGCCACTCTTGAGTATGTACCTAAATATATGAAACCATCAGCTCAAAAACCTGTATGCTATTTACAATAGTTAGGACACAGAAGTAACCTAAGTGTCTAGTGATAGAGGCCTGGATCAAGATCATGTGGAATATACACACAATGGAATACTATTCAGCCATAAGAGAAGATTAAAATGGTAGCATAAAAAATGGAGCTACCATATGACCCAGCAAGCCTGCTCCTAGGGATTTACCCAAAGAACACAAAAACATCAATTCAAAAGAATACATGTACCCCTACATTTATTGCAGTATTATTTGTAATAGGTAAGCCATGGAATCAACCCAAATGCCCAAAAATAGATGACTAGATCAAGAAAATGTGGTATATCTATATCTAGCTATCTATCTATCTACAATGAAATATTATTCAGCAATCAAAAAAAAAAAGATAAATTAGAGCCATTTGTAGAAACACGGAACTTGAAGGGGTTATACTCAATGAAATAAGTCAGAAGGAAAAAGAAAAATACTAGATGGTCTCATATATAGGAGCATTATAAGGGGTCAAGGGGGAAAAATAACAAAACAACAACAAAACCACAATAAAACAAAAATAAACAGACAACTACAAATGAGAGTCATCTGCAGGGAAGAGGGAGTGACTTTGGTGGTGCAGGGGTGAATTGATGGAAGTTCTATGGGGACTACACCTAGGACAGAAAGCAACCATTGTAAAAAAATACAAATAAATACGTTTTTAAAATAATAATTAAGATAAAATGGTAGCATTTACAGTAAAATGGAAGGAATTTGAGAGAATTATGTGTAGTAAAGCAAGTCAGAATTGCAAAGACAAATATCAGATAATTTGTAAATCAGATAATTCCACAAGGCAAAAATAAAAACTCAAAGATGCTGATAAACAAGTGATATTTCTGAATTTAAGGGGCGGAGGAAAGGAGAAAGTGTCAAATGAGTATAAAGGGGGAAGGGAAAAGTTCTAAGCTTTTACAAAATTAAAACATTCTGGGGACACCTGGTGGGGAGGGAAGGGGGAGAGTTGAGGGAAGATGGGAGCACGAGGGACTGAGGTGATGGTGCACTGGTGAGATGGTGATGGGGAATACATGGGGATTACAGTTGATGGCAAGTATATGTAAATTTTAAAATATTTTATATTAATAAAAAAAGAAAATGTAAAAAAAATTAAAAAATAAAACATTCTGGCAAAAATGTTTTAACTCAAAATGCAAATTGCAAAACAAGAATAATGTTATCACTGACAAGTGGATAAGCCCCTTCATATAGAAAAAGTTTCTCAAAATTGGTAATAAATAGTCCCACAAAACAAAACAAACAGGGAAAGGAGAATAAAGTTCACAGAAGACACCAGGCTCCTCTACATGAGCAATGACAATCATCTTTATGAAAAGAAAAATGGGAATAAAATTATAGAGATGCCAGTTTTACTTACCTGAAAATTTGATAACAGAACATGTTGGTGAAGCAGTTGGTGAAATATATATTCATTACTTCAGGAAATGAAAATTATTTTTGTAGAGGTCAATTTGCAGAGTGTATCAAAATTACCATAATATTTACCCTGCACCTAGAAATTCTCTTTCTCGGCAAGTTTATTATAGAAAGACTCATCTGTGTTTGAAATGATATATGTATAAGACTATTCATAATAGCATTTTTATAATACTGGAAATATAAAAACATGTTAATATCACTCATAAGGGACTGATTAAATCTTTCATACTATATACCAAAGTGTAGCATTGTTACTATAACTGCATAAAAAACTACCTACAGTTTAATAAAGAAGGATAACTAGAATAAACTGTAGGGGAAAATAGAGCAGAGAAATATATATATATATATATACATACATATGCATGCATGTACATAGATGTATAAAATGTGTTATTTGTCTAAAACAGCAAAAGTTATATAGATATGTAATTACATATATCTGTAGTATGTATGATTTTTCTATTTATTTATTAAATTAAAGCTTATCTGAAAATAGAATGTTAGGCTATGAACATTATGGTGAAGGAAGGAACTGAGTGAATGGGGTATAAGGTAGAAGGCATATTTTTACTGAATAATGTTTTATATTTTTTTCAATTGAACCATGAGGACATATTACATTTCCAAAATGAATTTTTAAAAATCTTCAAATTGGAATTAGAATAACCTGAATGTATACTTCAGTTTGTCCTTAGATCATGGTGCTGGCATTAGAGAACATTTTTCACAAGGTCTGTGAAACCCTCGTGTTTTGGGATACAACAAAAATCTGAGCAAAATGGAGCTCTAGAATTTCCTTCACCATTTTCAACAAAAACAATATTATGAATGTTTTTGTTTGAAAGAATGGCATCGCTGATTTAAATAATATTTGAATATTTTGGATGCTATAAACACACTATAAGACAGTTTTACTTGCTGCCTCTGGCATAAGCTAGAAAACCTAGGTAGAATGGATGGTTTGCTAGGTTAATAGATCCATTGTTTTATTGCCATAGAAACACAGGAAATGTTTCTAAAGATTGACCATGAACAAAGGTTTCAGAATATGATGGCATCTAGTTTCTTGGCTCAAATAACAGAAGTCCTGACTCAAGCTCAAATTAGTGGTTGCAGTGAAGTGAGTTCCTGGAGTAGGAATCCATAGCAGGTCTCCTCTGCAGTATGGACCAGACATCACCCCCTCAAAACTTACATAATAGTTAGATAACTATTGAGTTGAGTTCTACTCTCTGTCCCTTCTTACAAATATTTGAAATAGCTGATATCCTTTCATAACATCTTTTCTGTTTAAATTAACCACATTGGACACACAAAAGATAGCTAACTAAGGTTAAAGAAATTAGATATGGAACCAAATTTAGAACATATACAACAACTATTATCTAACACATGCAATGGGCTTTTACAAATTGGTGAAAATAGACAAAAGAGACAATAGAATAGAAAAACATGTCAAAAGATAAGTGAAAATGCATTGATGAATGAATAAAATAGGGAAGGTTGCTCACATTCACTAGTTGTGAGTCATTAACAGAACGTCAAACATTAAATTGAGAATAATTTTATGTTGGAAAGCAGGGGAAATATATGTATTCTCATAAACTTCTGGTGAAATGTGAATTTTATAGACATTTTTGGAAAGTAACTTGACACTACCTCATAGAATTAAAGCCATAATCTGTTGGCCTATTGTTTCCACAATGGGTAACTGGCCAGTCTGTGTAGGGTCCTCAGGTTATAAATACTGATAAATACTGAAGCCAGATCCTCAGGTTATAAATACTGTTTAAATTGGGGCAAGAAAGTTTGCCCCATAAACTGGGGTATGAAAGTTTGTTTCTGTTTGCACAAATACCAAACCCCTTCTCTGCTGGTTATCGTGCTGTTTAGGAACGGACTAACAGAGAATTACCCTCCCAGCCCTCTCCCAGAAGTGAGTTTGGAGCTATGGCATCATTTGAAGCAGACAGCTCAAGGTCTAGTCACTGCTTCACTTGCTCTCCAGTTTCCTCAGTGGTGCTGGGGAGATACACTTCCATTTCTTCTTCCTTGGGCTGCCTGCTGGCTCCTTCCCATTCTTTCCATCCCTGGACTTACACACTTAGGTCTGAATCCTAAGTCCCAAGGATCCTGTCATCCTCCCCATTCCTCTCCTGCTGGCATCTTCTTTGACATCAGATACCCCTGGACTCTCTAAAGTGTTTCCCAGCACAGTTCTCCCAGAATGTAGCCCAGTGGGCTGTCAGTTTTATCACACTGGATTTGCTTCAGTGCTTAAATTTAGTAAAACATTTTTCAATGAAATTTCTTTATAATTCCTTCTTCCCACATCTGCTGATCATTTTTTTTAAAGATTAATTTATTTATGCATACAAGAGCTGGGGTACAGGCCAGAGTGGCGGGAGGTGAGAGGATTCACCAGAGACAGAGTGGGGAGCAGGACAGGCAGATGGACTGAAACACACTGCTGAAAAATATATATTTGAAAAATATATATTTATAGTCATTGCCAGTCTTCTCATTTCAGCAGGATAAATGCTGGCCTTTGGATGGCTACTTTGAGAAATAGTTATTTTTATGGGTCCCTGACAAGTGTCTTTACTCTGAAGGAATTTCAGAGAACTACAGGGTCATATTTTCTAGATGCAGATAAAGAAAGTTGACTGGAACTGAGCAGCAACTGAGTAAATTGTACCAAGATGACTTTTCCAGATGTCTTTGGGCTTTGCAGTTTGGTACTGTCTGTAGGGAACAACGTGGATTTGATTTAACATTTTCTAAATTGGTTCACCCACCTTTGAGTTTGGAGGATGTATTGCTTTGTGCTCCGTCAGATTAATGTACTGCCAGCAGGTCTTACTCTCCCATCTCAGGAAATTCATTAACACATTGGGAAATCCAGAGACCAGGTGTGGCACCAAAAGGTTAATCTATCCTCCTTCCTTCTTCATAGCAACATCAGGGTGAATTATACTCTCATCATAGAAGGTGAACAAATGAAGGCAATATCCTTCCCCTGGGCTTATGTGGACTTCACAGGCTGCTTAACTTCAGATAAGGTGTTTCGATGTGCTGTAGGTTTACGTGTCTGTGGGACATGCCACCATTCCTGAACACCTCTAATATTGGTCCTGTTGTGGTTTCTTTAACTGAACTCTTTAACTATGTACTGTTCAGCTTCAATGATGAGTAAAAGGACATCTGCAGGCGCCCCTAGAGAGAGACTTCCCAGGTCATTCCAATAGGCACACAGAAAGAACCTTCAGAGACTAAGAAGGAGAAATGACTTTGCCTAGATGCCTTTGTTTGGGGTAGATTTACTGCAGCATCTGCATTTCATCTGCAGTTTCTGGTTGCCATACTGCTCATTCCCCTAAAAACCCGTGTAGCTTCTGTCTTGCTTTATTTTAGCACATTTTCCAGCTATAGCTGCTTCCTTCCACTGAACAGCAGTGGTGAACATCTTGGTCAGTTTTTTCACATGGAATTCAACTTTTGCTCACTATAACACAAGGGCCCCTGGCTGACTTCAGCCCTCAACTACTCAGATATAATGTCAAGAAAAGGGAATTTATTTTCTCTCCCCCATATTTATTTCCTTCCTTGCTTCTTTCAAACATCCTCTCCCACATGCATGTATACTCTGAACTAACCTTCTTTCAGATATGTTCAGGTTTACTTTTTGATTTCCTGCTTTGCATTCAAATTTTACCCATAAAACCACTTTATTACAGAATGAAATATTATTTTCATTACTTTCCTACCCTAAATATGCATAGCGATAACACCCTTATGATGTAGAGCAAGTTCTGTATTAAATACATGATAATACATAATAAGAATGTATCATTTTAATGAAATATTTTATTTCCCCTTTGTCTCTTATTGTAATTTGGTTTAATTTGGCTCTTTTTGTCTATGTGTACCTCTTAAATGCATTCTTATGAATGCCACATTTTAAAAAAGAAAGAAAGGGGGAAAGGGAAAAATAAAGTCATCATCAACTAAATATCAAGGTGAATATAAGGTCAGGTTCAAATTTGGGGTGGGGGCAAAAGTACAAAGGAATTTAACATCAACAATATAAAACTCACTGAGGAAGTATGCACAGCAGCTCTGGCAAAATGCTTTTACTGAGATAGAGCATTATCAGTGATCTCAATCTGCTTCTCACCTATATCCAAATTCTGTTGTTGCTAAGATTAGAGGAGTTAGGGAAACATTCAAGGACCCAAGAATCAGGGCCCATTATTTTTACATCTGAGGCTTTGTCATAGATTTAGAAGTATCTGAGAAAAGACCTCTCAGCTACCCTGTCTAGATAGAAGAACTGGTTCTTTTTCTTTTCAGTCTAATCATTAAAGTGAAAAATGCTCATGTGGCAGAACAACTCCACAGGCCTGGTTTTTGAAATAGATTCTTAGTAAATTATATTAGTTCTTGAATACCATCCAAGTTCTTAATGATTATATTTCTAAAGGTGACAAGCTTCAATAGCTTCGAAAAGTTCATTGCAGTCTTCAGTGATTGTGATTCCACCCTAATAAAATTATCATTTGTACATAGGCCTTTTACCTGTGATTGAATTTCTTTCAAATTCTAGGACCAGGGGCTATAATAATGTGGTGTGGAGAAACCTAGGGACCAAGCCCTTGCTTGACAAATGCTGGTGCTTAGAGCACTGACTCAAACTCCAGAGTGACCAGTAGTACCTGCATGGGCTTGTTAAACATAGCTGCTAAAGAAGTCCTTATTCTAATCCCTTGAGTCCTTGAATATGCAGGGCAAAGGGGAATTAGGATGCAGATGGAGCTGAGATTGCTTATCAGTTGACCTTAAAATAGGTAGTTGATGCTGGTTTAACTGGGCGGGCCCAATATCATAACAAGGGTTCTTAAACTGGAAGAAGGAAGCAGAAGAAAAGTCAGATGATTAGAGTGATGTGAGAAGAAATTGATGGATGTTATGAAGATGGAGGGAAGTGCTGTGAGCCAAGGAAAGCAGGTGACTTCTAGAAGCTAGACAAAGTAGGGAAATAGATTTTTGGAGTCTTTGTAAAGAACTTGGCTGTGCTGACACCTTGATTTAAACCAAGTGAAAGACCTGTACTGGAATTCTAAACTACAGAAATGTAAGATAAGAAATCTGTGTTGTTTTATGCCAAAACAAAACAAAATTTAAAAACACATTTGCTGAGCCACACCCCCAGAGTTTGTGTTTTTAATCTAGGGGTGCATCTGAGATTGTGCATTTATAACAAATCTCTATGTGAAAGTGATACATATGACTTCAAGATGGAACCACATTTTAAGAATCTAGAAAAAATTTAACTGGTCTGAAGATTTAAGAGGAAAGGATCTCATTGAATAGCTGTGGATATGAACAAATTATAATATCAAGGATGAATAGGTAGTTGCCCCTCCCTTGGGTTTCTGTGTAGTACCGTGCTAATATCACAAAATTTCTGCCTTCCTGCTATAATACTCTTTCTGCTCTGGTTCATTTCTCTTTCCTGTTCTGTGTCTTCTTTTATTTTAATTATTTTCAAGTCATCAAGACTTGAATTTTAACCCTGACTCTTTGCAACCATTTACAAATTACATAGCCTCTGACAATTTACCAGAACCCTCTGAACTTCAAGTTGCTTTTATAAAATAATACTGCTACTTCTAAAGTGATTGTGAAAATAAAGCATCCTTATGTCCTAAGGCACAAGATGCAGTACCAGGTGTATTGTAGTACACGATAAATATTTACCATGCTTGTTTTTTTATTGCTTGAGAATATCTTTATCCCTCTTTCCATTCCTAACATACAGGTACTTTGCTTCTATGATTCTACTTCCCCCCACTTTAATACATTTCTCCTTTCAGGTTTACTGAACTAGCTGTTCAAGGAAACCAACATATGTGAATTAAATCTCTATGTGGGTATAACCTCCTAGTGGCCATGTGGTGTTCAAAAGGGCACGCTTCTCCTTTTGAGGTTCCTCAATACTATTCATTGGACTTTTTGGGAATTTACATAATTATTCACTGAAGATTTGTAATAATTTTCAGTGATAATGATAATCAAGTTTAAAGTTCCTGCTAAATATGCCTTATAAGAGAGTACAAAGGGAACTGCTTAAAGAATCAAATCATTTGTTAACCTGTTTGTCTGATCCAAGGTTTGGACCCTCTCCTTTAAAGAATTTTCTTTCATTTACTGACAACCTTAATGCATATTCCTGGGGCCCTTATCTCAAAACTCACAGGAGACTAAGTACTAGGAAACATTCCTTATACCATATTCAATGCACAAACCTATGCTATTTGGTCTGGAATTTAGGAGAAAAGATCAAGAGTGCTTATGAAAAGTGCCACAGAAGAGCAGATGAATAAAAAGTAGAAAAAAAATTCTCATGTAGAGATATAGGATTCCTCTATTGTAGTTTCCCCAGGGGTCCAGGGCCCTTCTCCAGATTGAATGCAAAAATACTTGTTTCTTTAAAATAATCACACCTCTCCCAGGAATAAAATTCATTCCTTAGGAAAATTTAGTCTAAACTCATATTTTAAAAAGGAAGTTAATCCATATAGCTTCATAACTCCAAATAGGAAATAGTGTTCTACACTCATGAAACAGATGACCCTATTGATGTCCTGAATAGTATTTGTTTCTTCCTTACTTCCACTCAGGTGCTACTGGCATAAGAGTAGAATGTCCTTTAATGTGTGCAACCTTATTTTTAATTAAAAATGTGTATTCTTCTTTGGTTCCCTTATAATCCTTTTATAAGTGAAACCATTCAATATATTTTTTTATCCTTCTGACTTATTTCACTGAGCAGAATCCCTTCTAGCTCTATTCATGTTGTATGAGGCATGAGTTTATCTTTTTTGGTTGCTGAATAGTATTTCATTGTATGTATGGATAACACCACATCTTCTTGATCCAATCATCTATTTTGGGTCATTTGGGTTGCCACAACATAAAGAAGCATTCATAGTAAACATAATTTTTTCTTATTGTATTTAGAATATTTATATTATTTTCTATTTTCAAAATAGTCTTTCAAAACTCTAAGTTTGTTTTTATGCAATGTTTTAGTTTTACTCCATACATTTTGATATACTGTGTTTATTATTGCTTTGTATAAAATACTTCTAAGTTCCATTATTATTTCTATTCTGATCATGACTTACTTAGGGGTCTTTTATTTATTTCAAAATGTTTTGGGAATTGCTATACCTTATTGGTGATTTTAGATTTAATTCCACCATAGTTAGAGGACATAGTCTCAAATTTTCCATCCTTGGAATATTTTGAGATTTATTTTTATCAGCTACCTTATGTTCTAAGCAGTGAACATTCCATACATACTTGAAAATAATACATATTTTGTATGTGCTGGGGTTGTGTTATACAAAATGTCAGTTAAATCAAATTAGCTTATAGTGTTGCTTGGATTTTCAGTACCCTGGTGAGTTTTTATATACTTGTTTTATTACATATTGAGAGAAGGCTATTAAGTATCTACAAGGATGATTTTGAGTATTGAATATTTTATTTTATCCATTAGTTCTGTCAGTTTTTTCTGTTTTAAGGTGTTCACTATATGGCATGTTCTTCCATTTCTCTGAGATGAAAAGAAACAGAGCTTTATTTATTTATTTATTTATTTATTTAGCATTTCTTTAGTTCTTTAGGTCTCATTAGGTGTACGTTTCCTTCTGGAATTTATTCCATTATTGTAGATGAATACCCTGTGATTTTTTTCTTTTTCTTTTTCTTTTCTTTTCATTTTTTTTTAGAGAAAATGTCCTGGTAACAAATGAAAGCTATTTTATGGTTGTATAGTATTCTGGGTTCATGCTTTTTTAGTTTTAGAACTTCAAAGAAGTTTCATTGTCTTTTGTTCCCTATGTCGTCTATAGGAAATCTAATAATGTTACTATTGGCCCACTTTATCTAATGCCTGTTTAAAAATTTGGACACTTTCATGACTTTCCTGTTTTGAAAGTATTTCCCAGAAATCTGACTCTTCTGTGCTTATGTGTGACATTTCTGCATTTCTTCTTCATAAAGTTAGTTGAACTTCCTGGATCTTTAAGTCAACATGTTTTAAACTTAAATTTAAGAACTTTTTATGTGTTATTTTTCCAGAATTTGTTTCTACTTTATTATTTCCTTTTTCCTTTCCTGGGAATCCCTTCCTGCCAGATCATTTTTCTTGATATATGTGGTAGTTTTTGATTATTTTTCATGAATTGTTAATATTGCTTTGTTACCATTTTATTTTTACTAAGTGTGGGAATTAAGGTTGGTGTCTTCATTCTGCCACCATTTTGCTAGATTCCACAAAGATGCATTTTTATTTATGTTATTTTATCTATTTTAAAATCATACTTACTGAAGCATTATTGATTTGCAATACTGTATATGTTTTGGTTATATTGGTTCAAACCTCTGCTAATATATGTTATACCACACTCACCACCAAAGCACCAACAATTGGCCACCATACTCCATTAGGCACCCTTCTCCCTTTGCTCCCCACACCCCAAATTTCTCTTCTGGAAGCCTTTCTACAGTCAGATTTCAAGGGTTCACAATGCATTTTTAGTTTAAGTTGTAATTGAAGATGGAAAAAATTGATTGAACAAAAGATATTTACAAGTTTATTTTTAAAAATTATCAAAACTCAATAAGTATAAAAAGTAAATTATTTAAAAATAATATTATGGCATTTATCATTAAATTTTTGAGACATAAATTTCTCTGGAAGTATTCAACCCACTGGCAATCTTACCTCCCTAGAGCATAGTTGCAAGCCATAAGTATATAAAAAAAGGCTATCACTAATCAAAATACATGATACAAGACCCATATGGTACACATAAACTATTCACAAAACATGTCCTCAAGCTCTTAATTGGAACTTATTTATCTTTAGCAAGTCAGATTGTCTGGTTTCCAATGTTACAAGGGTTGAAAGGAGGAAAGTAGAAGGCAGAAAAAGGACTGAGACAGGCAGACACATTCACTCAGTAAGAGATGGTAATTAACAGTACGAGAGAAAGAGAGGAGAAAGAAAGTCTATAAGAAATTTTAATAGACACACACTCAAATGCAAATATTATAGAGATAGGCCATTTAACATAAAACCACATATTTTTGAATGCATCAATAAATCCTGAAAAGGTCACTTGCAACATAATATGTTTATTATAAGTTAAACAATAAAATCTGAAATGTTACTGCTATTTTAAAGGAAAATTTTGAAAAAACTTAATTATGTGCTTTAATAGGCAAAACTATAGCCAGCCGTCAAGAATGATTTATTTCTCTAAGGAGTTTTCTAAGACTAGTCTTTATATTATAAAACTCTAAGGAGTTTTATAAGACCAGTTCTTTATATATTAGACAAAAATGAAGCTTATTACTACATTAACAGTGTATGACATTCAAGAAATATTTGTAGAATTAAATTCACTATATATATATTAATTGCTTCCTCATCATCTTCCCTTTTTCAAACTGTATCTACTACTCTTAGTTGTACACAGGAAATAAAACCAAAAATCAAATGTCACTGTTCACTGGTTATTTTCTCTGACAGTTTTGCAGCTGCCAAGGTCTTAAATATAAATTTTTTGTTGCTAACAAATCAGTGAAGGTAGACTTATGCACATATACATATATAACTATTTAATACAAATGTTTCTATATATTAACACTTGACAGAAGAAGATTCTGCCAAATTTTTTAAGGATGGGATTTTCTCATGAGCTTATTGTTTTCTCAAATGGATTTCTTAGATCATTTGGAAATTAGAAAAATTAATTTTGTTAAATGCTCATATTCCCTTTTAATGATCAAAAGACTATATTCATCATAATCTGATTATATAACAATAATATTTGGTGATAAATATATATAAATTACTACAGTGAAAATGGAATGCATTTATAAGAAAATGAAAAACAGAAATGACTAGTTGATCTTCTAGCAATCAAGGAAAACTTTAGATAGGTGGAAATTGTGTTTTGATAACTTTGAGCTTTCTGTAACAGTAGAAGTATGGCCTTATTTTTTCCAGGACAAAAACTTTTGTTAAATCCCCAGGAGTTACCTATAGATTTCATGAGAGACTTAGACATATCTGGGAAAGAATCCTGTCAGGTCCACTTCATTCAAGGTGATCCAGTCTACACTGAATTTGGCCCACTACCAAAGTATTGAAGATGGAATTATTATTCAAATATAAATCAGTAGGAGAAATACTTAACATCCAAATATTTTGGATACTCACATACTTCTATGTGAGATGAAAACTTGAATGTGTATTGTCTTGTTTAATTAAAACAAATTACTGTATCTGAGAAAACATTTAATAGCTACTATCATATATCATATAGGTATTATAGACATTGAACTTTTGATTTATATACAAATAAATTATATGTATACATATATTTTTTTCATTCCTTCTAATCAAATAAGCTCTGGATAAGGTCCATCAAAGTGCAATTTGCAAAGACCCAATTATCAAGTACAATTTGCTAGTTGAACACTAGAGAATTTTATTTTATTAGAGAATCTCCATATCTAGACCAATTCTATTAGTTAATGAGTTTTTAAAGCCTCAAGAGATTTTATGAACTTAGATAAAAATATTTGGGTTTGAGGAACTGTTTTCAAGTATTGTTAGAGTAAATTTTGAATAATCAGTGATCTGGTAAATATAATCTTGAACTGATTTTTGTTAATGTCTTGAAAGAAAATGAATATTATCATATTTATCATTCTAGCCAAATTTTCAGTATATAGTTTTCTCTTCCTGTTCTCTCTATTCCTTCATACATATGAATGTGTGTTTGTAAATGTATGTACACATCTATACATCTGGATATTAGATAAAATCTAGAAATCCGAATCATATTTTAACTATAGAAAGGATTTCATTTTATCTCAGATACCTAAAGTTAGAGAGTTATTTATATCCCTAATTTTCCATTATATTGTAGTGGATTTTTATAAAATTATTACAAAATGTACTTAATATGCTTATGATGGAGCCTAATAAATTTGCTTTCTTTAAGTAGTATTACAGTGTTTCTAATTTATAGTAACTTGTACTGAGTCAGTATTTACAGTGTTTTGGAAGTGGATTTACAAAATTTAATTTGTATGTGGCTGTAATTCAATTTTTTTATACTTTCTGTGGAACAATAAGCAATTATCTAAGAATTTTATCAAATCATAATCATTCCCTAAGCTATCTTTTCTATGATGTAGTTAAGATATTACCTCTACTTCATTCCACCAACATTTCAACAAAGAAGTGTTTGAGGACCTATATAGATTTTGTAGTTTACATACTAGGCTAATAAATTAATATTTATTTCTGGAGAAGGAAATTGCATATGAAATAAACATGTCATTTCTCAGATCATGTTTTCCTCTTTTTGTCTCTAAATCAACTTTGACTCCTTTGAGTAGTTCAATGAGAAAGAAACTAGGTGAATTTGTTAACAATGATACTTGTTATAATTAAAAGAACTAAAATGTATGAAGTGTTACAATAATTTGGGATAACTATAGTAGTCCTCTTTACTGTCTTTTGTTATTTTAGATATAACTAAGATCATTTTAAAAATCAGTGATGATTTTGATGTGATAGAGGCACATGTGTTTTTTTTTTCTACTTATGCTGATTCCGTGCCAAACATTCCTAAGTTTTCCACAGTTTCTGAATGTTTGTAGGTGAAATATTGGCATTTCCATCTTACAATTATTTTTTTATAATGTTTATGTATGCTAGCATTTATATTTATATTTTATGTGATATGTTTATAATTTTTAGTATGTATAAATCATAGTAAATACTTCTAGATATAAATTACTGATTTGTGGATATGTATAATTGAAGTCTCTTTAGGACTATATATATATTATAGTCTCTGATAAACTTTATTTGTAAGCTGGAGATATTTTTTGTGTTTGCCTCAGTAGAGCTGTTACATTTATTAATTAAATGCCACAAGTGAAATATGTCATGCAAATAAAGGTAATGATATAAAGAGGGCCAGATTGGAAAGGGACATGGAGAGCTAAGTGGTATGTCTATCACAGCCATACACCCTCTCTTCATCTGGTCAGCAGCTGGAGAATCGCTGATCTTCCTCTCCTTCATTGTTATTAGCAAGGGATTTGAAATAATAGGTTAAACTGAAGACAAAGTTTTCTTCTTCCTATATTCCCCACTCTGAGATCTTGCATTGCATCTCATTCCATGAAGATTTTCCATTAATTTCCTCATGATAGAACATTTGGGTATTACATTGCGGACAAAATTCAGCTCTGGTAGGATTAGGAGGGAGATAAATTTTGTCTTTTGCAGTCCCTCGCCCACCCCTTACTCAGTTCATTTCCAACACTCTGCTTTTTGGGAGTACTGAAAGCCTCTCTGAAAAATTTCATTGATGATTTTCCTGCACAGCAAGACTCCCATACTCTAAGCAGGTTCCTGTTTACTTATATTTATTGAAGTACATCTCAGCTTTATGTCGTCTTTTTCTTTTATTGAATCTTTTTTTTTTTTATTGAGCTGAGCATTTCCAATACTGTAAATATATCAGAGGTACAGGCTCACACCTGTTCAGATGTCTATTGCCACAATAGGGCCTCCATCATGACATCAAAAATCCTCTATCATAGTTCATTGTGGTCCCTCCCTCCCTACTTCTCTCTCTCCCTCTTTGGTAACCTAATTCTACAGTCAGATTTTTTAGAGTCTGATTGGTTTAGTTTTGTCTGCTTCCTTGTTTTATTTTTTTATTTTCCTCATATGAGTGAAATCATCTAGCATTTGTCAATCTCCTCTTGACTTTTTTCATTCAGCATGATTCCCTTCAGTTCCATCCTTCTTGTCTCAAATGGCAAGACCTTTATCTTTTTTAAAATTTTATAGCTGAGTAGTATTCCATTGTGTATATATACCACATTTTCTTAACTCACTCATTTGTTGTTGGGTACTTAGGTTGTTTACATAACTTGGCTATTATAAATAGTGCTGCAATGGACATAAAAATGCATTATATCCCTTTCAATTAGTGTTTTTGCTTTCATTCAGTGGATACCAAGGAGTGCAATTCCTGGATCATATAGTCAACCTAGTTTTATCATTTTGAGATACTCCCACACTGTTTTCCATAGGAGCTAGACCAGTCTAAATTCCCACCAACAGTGTAAGTGGGTTCCTTCTTCTCCACATTCTCACCACAACTTATTTCTGATCATTTTCACAGGTGTCAGGTGGTATGTTGTGATTTGATTTTCATTTCCCTAATAATAGGTGATGCTGAGCATTTTCTCATGTGCCTTTTACCATCTGTAAGTCTTTAAAGAAATGTCTGTTAGCTCTTCTAACCATTTTTTATGAGGGCATTTGTTTTCTTTTTGTTGAGTTGTATGACTTTTTGTAGATCTTGGATATTAACCCTTTGTCATATATATGATGTGTGAAAATTTTCTCCCACTTAAAAGGGTGTCTTCTCAAATATGCAAATATTTTTTCCTATTTGGGAGAGTGTATTCTCAGTTTAATGATAATTTATTTCACTGCACAGAGGCTTTTTAGTTTGATGCCATCCCATTTATTTATTTTTATTTTTGTTTCACTGGCTGTTGGAGTCCAGTTCCCAAAGGTACCACTGAAGTCAAAATCTTGAAGTGTTTTTTCTGTGTTTTGTTCTATATATTTTATTGTTTCTGGTCTTACATCCAAGTCTTTGACCCCTTTTGAGATTTTTTTTTTTGTGTATGATGTAAGATAGTGGTCTACTTTCTTTTGCTCTTGTCTATTCAGTTTTCCCAGGACCATTCCATTCTCTCCTTCTGTAGAGTTTATACTAACAAGAACTATGTAAGCCTGATGGGAATACCTTTATATGTTAAGAGAAATTATTGTTCTTGCCTCAACTATATCGAACATCTATTAAACAATTATAGAATTATAATTTTAACTCTATTTGTTTTATGTAGAAACATTTTCCTATTCTTGAATACTTATTTATACCCATTTTCCCCCTACTGGTGTCATTAAAAAGGGAACAAAACTGTGATTAACACTCAGATAGAAATTTCATTGTGCCCACCTCTGATTATTTCATTTGAACTAAATTTAAGGTGAAATTATGGAGTTATGATTACTTCATGACTATTGATACCTGGTTATAATTTTGCCTTAAAATAATTTTATTATTTTAAAATAATAAAATAATCAAATAATTTTATTATTTTATTTTATTTTTTGCAATCACCATAGCAAGTAACTTAAATCTTAAGGTGAAATTATGGAGTTATGAGTACTTCATGACTATTGATACCTGGTTATAATTTTGCCTTAAAATAATTTTATTATTTTAAAATAATAAAATAATTTTATTATTTTATTTTATTTTTTGCAATCACCATAACAAGTAACTTAGGATCGGGAAAGTGGTAACAACTGATGCAACACACCATAATTTAATTTTGTGCTAGGAATTCCAGGGGAAAGGAAGTTGGTGGACCCACTTCCTGAGCCTTGAAATTCCTTCTTCAATCTTAATGAATCACTTTGTTTATTCAAAGAATCTTCCCACATGTCTTGCTGATCAAGGAATTTGAATCTGAAATTATAATTCAGAGTAGCTGACTTTAAAAGGAAGTCATTAGACTTGAGCAATGATAATGTTTCCTAATAAATATATCTTGTGGTAACAATGAAGTTTTTCCAGAAAGCATTCTTTGAATTCTTTTACTACTAAATTTTCTGTGCAATGTTAGAGGAGGCAGGTAGTAATTTTCATAACAATTACTGTATAGCATTGGCAGATTACTGATGTGAAAATTATCAGGATTCAACCAAACTGATGTTTGAGCTCCAGGTCTTGCCTTTTTTTTACCTCCTTTTAGATTAGGGGTCATTGTGAAACTCAAGGGCAGCCTTTACTGTGGCATTCTTCAAAAAGCAGCATGAAAACCAAAGTTAGAAGAAACATTTGGGGCTATGGAGACACTGTTAAATCACTTTCCCAGTAATATGCAGTCTGGGAAATCCTCCTTGAGATTTAATAAATTACTTACCATTTTAATTAAAAGCATTTTAGATCAGCATATTTCAAGTAACTCATTTAATAAATATTTAATAAACACAATTTACAGACAGACTTAAAGTTTATCTTGTTTACCAAGTAACAAATATCACATAATACTTGTGAATTAATAATGCATGATAAAGACATGTTTTGGACTCATTAAGATTTCGAATTGGGGACCATATCTGCTGAGATGGGGTATACAACAAACAACTCTTAAACCACAGCAAAGGTTTACTTATTGTTCAAACTACACATCTAATACAGGTCAGCAGAAGACTGCTAATCCTACATTCTTGGAATTCATAATCTTTCCAGTTTTAGACAGATAATATAATGTATATTGCCTAGCAAGGCCAAGGGATTTGGGGAAACAACTAATGAGAGATTATAGGAAACACCTATAATGCCATTTTTACATTTAAGAAGAGAATAACACGAATATATCAAGTCAATGGAACTTGTTACAGAATTCCGAAATTGTTGAGGTTGGATTGAAACCTTAGAACCCATGCTCTTGAAGTGAGGTCTAAATATGGTGATAACATTTGATGAGTGAAGCTAAGCGAGTTTTATTGGTGCTCTTTTTGCATTGTAGCTTGATCTAAGGGAGAACAGAGAAATCTTTGAAGCCACTACTCAGAGTTGTTTTATTGATTGGGATGGTCTTTTTATTGTTGGTGTTGTTCTTGTACTTCAGACCTTGATGTAGTAAACACATATTTTCCATGATCTTCTTATCTTAATAACTGCTTGACAAGATGGCACCTAATGTATTTGCTTTAATATATAACATGTCATATTTGCTTCAATGTATAACACTTCTAGTCAGAACAATCATTTTTATGAAGCTTTGCAGATCTCAAGATCTTATGGAAGTCTAGAATTACGCTAACAATTGCCTCTTTTGTAGCTGCAATTGATAACTTTTGAGTTTTCTGGATTTGTGTGAATTTTTAGTGTTGATGGGTATTCCCTGTTGACCAATTTTGTGTCTTAGACTTGAAAAACTTTTTCTTCATTCCTCCTGCCCACAGTTTTTGCTTTATAGACAGCAGAATGCCCCTGTAGCAACCACAGATGCATCAATTTACTCAGGGCCAAAGGTAATTTTATATGAACTAATATTACAAAAGAGCAACTCTACTTTTTCTCCTTAAAACATTTTATGATTTCATGGTATAGTTTGTGCTTACTATGAATTGTGTCCTGTGCTAGACGTTATGGCTACAGCAATGAAAAAAATAGATAATATCCATGGAATTCTGGACATGGGCTTAAGATTACCATAGATATAGGAAATAAGTAAGTCAACAAAATAATGTGAGAAAGCAATAAATACTTAAAAATATTCAGGTAATGTAATATATAATAGTTCTTTTGGGTAGGTCATTTTTTTCACTGTATAAACAAAAATGCATTTTTAAATATTAAAAAAGTCATTATAGAGTTGTAGAAGCATGGGTGCAAATCAACTAAACTTCTTTTTGGAAAAGAACTCTTTTTCTTATTGAAGTGAAATTCACTAAATCATCCAATTAATCAGTTAAAAATGAACAATAAGGGAGCGTTTAGCACCTCCGCAATGTTGCACAACATCCACCTCTATTAGTTCCAAAACATTTTCATCATATAATTAGGATTATACAATATTTGCCCTGTGTATCTAACTTCTATCTAACACGATATTTCAAAATTCATCTGCATTTTAACATGTTTTAGCAGTTCATTCCTTAATAAAGTTGAATAATATTCCATCGTATACATAGACCATACATTTATTTATCAGTTAATGGACATCTTAGTTGTCTCCATATTTTGGCTATTGTGGATAATGGTGTATGTATTCTGTATGTATTCTATATGTAAATATATACATATATATATATACATATATATATATATTTTTTTTTTGAGGAAGCACCAAACTCTTTTCCTTTGTGTCTAAACCATTGGCTGTTCCTAACAGCCATGAAGTAGTTTCCGATTTCTCCACATCCTCAGCAGTGTATTTTTCCTTTAATAAAAAAAAATCATAGCTGTCTTATGGGTGTGAAGTAGTATAATATGGTAGTTTTGATTTGCACTTCTCTAGTGTTTATTGATATTGAGAATCATTCATGTGCTTTCTTGGTCATTTAACTGTTTTGGAGAAATATCTATTCAGGCCTTTTACGTAATTTTTTTTTTTTTTTGGTGGGGTATTTAGAGAGTTCTTCTTCAATGAGGTAGGTGTATGTGCCTATGGATATCTACCAGGTTAGAGTACAAGTTGAGGATGAGGTTACCATAGTCATAAAGACATTAATAGGAGAACAAGAAAGCAGCAAATTTGAACTGTCACTTGGAATCAGAATCTAAAGTATTCCTAAATATTTGGCTAATTACCTCTGTCAAAAATTTGCTTAGTTTTGGAAAATATTGAACTACTAGATAGGCTGAGTCAGCTATCCTAAATCTCTTGTTCCACTAGATAGCGAGACTTACAATGAGGACCCTTACCTCACACTGTATATAAACATGAATATGAAATATATTGTTTACCTAAAATGAAGAGACAAACAATAAAATTTTGGAATAAAATATTGATTAAAGTCCTCAAGAACTTAGGTAGACAAAGCCTTTCTGAAACAAGATGTCATAGTAATAGCCAAAATAAATAAATAAAATAGTGTGAGTTTTTTAAAATCAGACAAAGAAAAGGTAAACTAAGAGAAAAAAATTTCGAATACATGTAGTCAGCAAAGCCTTCATATACAGAAGATTAGAAGACTACCTAAAAATTCATAACATGATCACAACTCAAAAAGAAGATGACTTGCAGAGACACTTAACCAATCTGTTATCCAAATGAAAAAAAGTATTGAAAAAAATGCTCAGTATCATAAATATTGGAGAAAATTAAACTAAAACTGTAATGAGAGACCTCCATAGAACTTTTTAGAAATGGAGTTGTAATGGCAAAGTTCCTAAAACAAACTTGATGCACCTAAAAAACTCATAGTACCAGCCAGACCTTAGAGTTGGGAAGAGCATTTAAGGAGATAAGGGCAAGGCTACATACGAAAATTTAATTTTAAATTATTATTATTAGTAAAACATAATTTAAAATTTTAACCTTGCAACAGGTCCCATCCAATACTTAAAAGGACATTCTATTCCATTCCATTCCACCTCATATCATCCCATCGCATCCATTAGAATGCAATGCCAGTGGTAATTTACTAAAGTAATTTTACCCACAGTCTGAAAATAAATTAATGTATGATCTAGCAGGTCCTAGACATGAGTTAAATTTCATTTAAATCCAATAGGAAACTAATAGGAAAAGATGAACTTAACAATAAATAATATAAAACTTCCATAGTAACCTAAGCCAAGTTAGCACACATTTGGGTGATTCCAAAATGATTAGGTAGGTAATAAAAATGAGTAGGATTATATCTCAGGGAATAAGAACATCATAATTTGTCTAGGGAATGCTGTCTACAAAGACTAAAAGCATTCAGATCTCCAAATAATTTATAATTAATTTTGTCTTTCTTAATTATCCTGGAATTTCATTACATTAAAATTCAGAATCATTGTTTAAAATGTGTCATCAAATCATTCTTTATGAACCGTGCTGTATTTTAAGCTGTATTCTATCTTGCTTTGAACTTAATACGAGAACTAAACCAACCAACTATGACTGGGTTGATGACTGCCACCAATCATAACTAATTTACATTAAGAAGAATCTGGTCACCAAGCGATGTATCTTTTAACTTCTGTGATGCCCCATTGCTATTCTATGACACATGGACACATGCTTTAAAGAGCATTACTGTCTTTAATAAATGAAATATTTAGTCAAGACTGCAAAAATACTCAAAGAATTCTCATCATTCATTTTTAGGAGTGATTATTGGAATACAGTATGCACTAAGTTAAGAAGAAGCTTGGCATACTCAAAGAAATGATAAACAAATTGGTTACAGATTGTTATATGAATCAGGTATGTGATGTGGAAAGAAAATCATTGCAGTAGAAATTATCTCACAAAGGGATAGTTAATCAGCATATCTCCCCAGCTCTTATCAAGTATTTTTGATCTTGGCTGAGTCTTAGTTCAGATGAATAAAGTGAATGAATAAAGAGGAATGTGTGGGCAAAGTTGGCATAAGAGATGATGATTTAGGGACAGACAAGAAGAGACCTGAGTCATAGAGGCACAACTTAAACCTTGGTCCTGCTATACCTCCCCCTCCTTACCCCAGTTGCCTTCCTGCCCAAAGCGTCTAAGTGGGCAAGAGGATATATCTCCAGCAGAGTCCATTCTCTATCAGAGAAGGATGGACTTCACAGAGAATTGATTGCTACATTTTCAGTCATTGATATTACATTTGTAGCTTTAAGTTGACTATGGTGAGAATATTTACACTACTGAAAATGGCAAGTATAATAAACTAAGGCTCCCTACACAATAACTAGCTGTTAAACACTTACCATGACTAATTATGACAGTTATTTTACCCTAAAAATTTTAAACTTTGGATTAAATCATGATGAAAATAAAACAAGTTAATGTCCTATTATTTTAAAATAATTTCCATTTAAATCTTTTCTGAGGTACTGATCCAGCATTGTACATGCAGTAATCTATCAGTTCATTACGGCATACCTCTCCAGGGTTTACTTAAAATTCTTTTATTTTGAAATAATTAGTGACTCCAGGGAATCACAAAAATAGTACACAGATTTCCATATGCCCTTCAATCACCTTCTTTCAAATGGTGACATCTTATATAACGGTAGTATATTATTGAAATAAAGAAACTGACATTAATATAGCATTGTTAACTAGATTACTCATTTTTTGTTAGTCTTTACATGCAGTTACATATTGATGTTTGTAGGTGTGTATTCATGTGTGTGTATGTGTGTTTGTGTGTGTGTGTGTGTAGTTCTATGCAATTTGAACATTGGGTTACTTTTAAATGCAGTCTTTGGACAGCCCCAGGGAAGCAGAACATTGCTTCGTTAACTATGTTTTTGGTACTTTGCACTCAGCTGACCCTATAATTTCAAGTTAAAAAAAAATAAAAGAAGCAGCCTTTATCTTTGTCTAAATTGCCTGGATTTTCTGTGTAGGTAATCCCCAAAGTACCAGACAATTGTGTCAAATACTGATGTATAAGATCTTAAGGATGACCTGAAATATTCCTATGTTAAATAAATACATTTATTTATTCATTTCTTCTTACAACACACAAGCATCCCTATAGATGAGTATATAAAAACAAGTTAAACAGAAAATACATAGCATTAACAATAATAGTGAATTTTTATGACATGAGACTTAAGAATTAATACTTTATTAGAGGCAAGTTATGATATTGACAAAAATATTTGAAAACACTTTTGTTAGCATTTTATTTTTAACTAATAATGTGAGTTATAAATCAAAAATGTTCAATACCATTAGCAAGTTTATAAGTAATTAAATGACTTTATTTTTGTATCTAGTCACTGTACTCCAGAATTATGGTTTCTGAAACACAATATTTAAATAAGATGTCTTATATTAAATTACAAAAGTATTCTGCACTTGATCTTAGCCAAAAGGCCGAGAAGCGATCAAAAGTATTCTGTTCCCAATTATCTGTTGGTACATAAACTACAGCATATCTTGTTTCCACTGAATTTACATTGTTTTTTTCCCAGATTTTATGGACATGGGGTTAAGGATTACTTGACATATATGAGGAATAATGTTAGAACTAACCTACTTATATTGATTTCTGACCAAGTAAGGACATTGGCTAACAAGCAGTCAAGGAGTGAAGCCAGAGGTGTTTTAGTTTAGTATTTTCATTAATCATAGCCATCTCATGGAGGAGGAGACTGAGTAGTGAATTGGGAAAAATAATGGTAAATTGAATTGGTTTTACCAGTTCTCTTAAATTAGATATTTTCAGCATATATTCATTATTCAGTTGTAATATTATGACTACACAAAATTGAGTTGCTCCCACAACTTACATTTAGATTAAGAGCAAGGTACTCATATATTTAATGTAAATTGCTTTTTATGATACTCTTCTGGGTCACCCATACCAATACTTCATTCATTAACACATAGAACTTTAACTTGATTGAAATGGTAAACATTTCCTGACTACTTATTAGATGATTTTAATCTTACATTATTCAAATATATTGATTAAGCATTATTTCATTACTTTCTCTCTTTCCAGTGTAGCTTCTGAAGTCCAGCATTTGTGATAATTGGGATCATATTATTAATTTGATATTCTTTCATTTTTATGACACAGAATAAGGAATTTTTTTTTCGCACCCCTTAGTATGCTTCCAAAAGTATACAGATGAGTTTCCAATATCATTTTGTGGAAATTAAATACATCCACCTTTTATAAGTTTTTGGCCACAGATATTAACATTAAAAAAAGTGAAAATTAAATGAAGCAAAGCATTGGCTCTTCAAGAGGAGTTTTATATTTATATTGCTCAAGCCGACACTGCTCATCGATGATCTCTTCTGAAAGTGTAAATTATATTTCACATGAAAAAAAAATGATTGCTTAGTAAGTAGTAGAACCCAATCAAAGTACAGTTACAGGAGGCATTACAGCAATAAATTAAAATGTCATGCTTTTAAGTTGTTTTGTTAAAAGCCTTAAAATAATCCATGATTTTTGGAATTGACAATGTCATTTTAGCACCCTCTTTTAAAGATCATTTTGAAGCATGAGTTATTTGTCAGGTGTGATTTATTTAAGACAATAAACTTAGATTATTGAGTTGAACAAATAACTGTTTGGATGACTGCCAAGCATTTAGAGCGAATGACTGAATATAATGAGACTGGATCACTCAGAGGGATGAATAATCAAAAGCTGTGGGATGAAATTTACATTGTTTAAAAGATATATCTCTTCCTTCTCTCCTTTGTGAATACTGAGCAAGGAAGGAATGAAAAGCATTATGGGAAGTATTGTCCTTGCATTCCAAAAGTGCAACAGTAGGTATACCTGATACCTGCATAATATATTCCAGCTCACATGTGTTATTTCATTTTCCATTAGAGTTACACTTTGAAGTATTTATAATTACAAAATTTCAGATGAGGAGACTAAGAATGTAGGAGGTTGATTTGCTCAGGTTGCATAGACAGAAAAAGGTAGATCTAGAATCTGAAGCTAAGCAATTTGTCCAGATGAGGCAAAGGCAAATATTTGAAAATCATCTACATCCTCTTTGAGCCTGGTTCTGTCACCAACTAGCTTTCCTTGGAAAAGTTACTTACCATTTCTGACTTCAGTTCCCTCACTTGTAAATTCTGAATGAATTATTTACTTTGGTGGACCATTGAATTCATTACACGACCTAGAGTTTACAGTTGTCAAGGTCATTGGTTTCAGAAGCCACCTGCCTGCTTCTCAGTCCTACCTTGAATACTTAGAGCCTGATCTTGAGAAAATCAATAAATTCTTTGCAAAATAATTTCTTTCCCTAGTCATCCATCAGTTTCTTTTGCTCTGTGACTAGAAACCCAGGGAGCCATTCCATTTTTTCTCTACTGAATTTCATGTATACCCAGTTACAAAAAAATCTTGTTGATGATTTGGGGGTTAAGCAAAAGAATCATTTTGCACATCACATAATTTTCTTCCTATATCTTCTTTCCCCTTTTCCATTCCTTCTATGAATTAGATGCCTCCACAAACACCAAATATGCCTCCTTTTCTTATGTGTAACAGCTGTGCTTATCTCAGGTTTACCTTCGATCCTGCTTCCCTAAACCCACCAACCTGTGCATAGGAACGAAGAGCCCTTTGCTGTGTGGCCGGCCCTGAAAAGTGAGCCAACTTTAGGTCTCATGCCTGAGGTAAAGAGACCCACAAAAACATTGTTCTCTTGCACAAATTAGAAATTTGAGATAAATTAAGTAATAAATGTCCAACATGGCAGTGACTAAGATAGAGATTATGTAGGAGTTCATTCAAACACTACACGTGGAAGTACGAAAATGAGAGAGGCAAGCAAATTTATCATGTTTGTTCCAGAAACAGCCCTGCTAAGAGGCAATGAAAAGTATTTCATTATGGATTTGCACTGGTCTCCCATGTTTTCCTCATGGGAGTATAGACAGGGGCTCCTCGATTTTGCTTTGTGGTAGGCTCTCCATAGTAAGTAGTCAGTCCTGAATGGAAGTATATGGTACATAGTCTTTATTTGTTGAGCGGTATTTGTAACAAAATATTAAAGCAAAAATACTCCTTAATTCATAGAAATTAGTTTTGTGTGATATGAGTAATTATAACAAGAAGCCATGATTATTACCAGCAAGTTAGACTTCCCTTGTGATTAGAACAAAATTCCTTAATGATTAACAATTCCTTAAGCTAGTTTCTTGAAATAGTTGACCAGAAACTTTCTTTATCTTTTCCAGTTGTACTTTTTTATTTAGAAGACAGTTAACCTGTGAACATCACACTTTTGGCTCCCATATGATAGGGAAAATTCTCCAGAGAAAACAAGTTTTTGTCAAGTATAAAATGATTTGTATAATAGTATTATGACAAATATTTACTTGATTAATAAGAATCATAGGGGATAGAAGTTTTTAACCTGTCATATTTTTAATGGAAATTTTCTTCAAATGTGTTTTTGTAGCAAGTCAGTGTATTGAAGTCTTGATCTTATTACCTTACTTTCTCCAATATTGCCACAATCCTATCTACTCTGTGGTCTTTAAGCCTCTAGAGAGCCCCAGGTCTTAGCAGACTTCAGGAGAAAACTACTACTATGCATAGGCATTCTTAGCTTATCATTCAAGTCAAGAAATAGTCCACGGAAAATAAATGCAACAAATATGTGTCATTTGTTCATGTTTAAATGACAGAGCATAAAAGAATTAGAGTCCATGGAAATATATGTGCATTCTATAATACAATGGAAATGGAAAAATACAGGACTGTGTAATGCAGGGGTCTCCAAATAAGTGGTGACTTTCTTCCTTATACATGTTCTATATAACTTGAGAAATAAGAGAATGAGGATGAAAGTCAAAATATCATCTTGACTACTAATAATGACCAAGATAGCCTGATCAATAATCTCAGGCCACGTATAGGTAGCTGCAGGTCTCCTCTGGTGGAAGGATTGGCCTTTAAGAGGTTGATGGCATGGATAGAGGTGCAGGTAAGACTCATGATTTCTGCCAGGAGACTCCTGGCAAAAGGAGCAGCACTGAACTGAGACTATCCAGATGCTATTTCCAAATGAACCCAATAACCCACAAAAGTGGAAAGAAAAAAAGAGGTAAGGAGCTTTTCTCTAGTGAACATTTTTTGCATGGGGAATACATAAAGGGTAGAAGAAATATTCCCTCCCCCAAAACATCTATTTCAGGGGAAGATTTGGAAAATGAAAGATATTAATGAGTGTTCATTTTCTACTCCCTCTGCCAAAGAGTAATTTTCTATATTATGAAACATTATATTCTTTATAAAAAATAAATTCATGCAATAATTGGAATAAAATTCTTTATAATTAGAGGTTGGTTATTATATTACTTTGGTTTTGAACTAATAAATTATACAAATCTGAAAATGTTTAGCTTAATTGCCCACCTCTTAGGAAAATAAGATTTACAGCCTGGGGACTTTTCTTCTCTCAGTAGATCTAGAAGTAAGAGACTCCCACACTGCAAAAACTGTCCTACCCACACACATTCATATTTAAGAAGGGAGTTAATTTGTTAGTTTTGAACACTGTCAAGCACTGCCCAGATGACAAATGTGTTTATAGCCAAGGTGGAGAATTCAATAAAAACAAACAATGAAGATAATCTGTACAATGTGGTATATTTTGAAAATCTACTTCTGGTATGATTTCTTCTTAGAAAGAAGTTATTCATATAGTAAGCAACAGATGCTTGGAAATATAACTTGAATTTTAAAGTTAATTGAAATATTATTGCTATTAATACTGCATTTTAGAGACTTTATACAAAGTACTGGATTAGTGAATGAAATATCACTGATAACACGAGGGGGTCAGGATTTTTTTTTGTAAAGTTCTACTTAACAAATATATTAGTTTTGGTAAGTCACATATGATCCCTGTTTCTTAGTCTTTTTTTTTTTTTGCCCCAATCTTTTAAAACTGTCAAAATCATTCGTAACTATTAGACTATATAGAAAGAGGTGGCACTAAATTTAGACTCTGGTTTTAGCCTCATTCTAAACTATCTGTATCTAATCTATCGTATTTCTTCACTTACATGTTACTAATGTCCTTCCAAGATAAAAAGAAGAAAAAAAACAAGCTTAGATTTCCTGGATAAAATTTGAGTCCTTTCAATTAATATATTAGAGAATACAAACTTTGCTTCAGGGCTATTTAGGTACTTTGCAGAAAACTACAAAGACAATAATAGAAACAGTAATTTTTTTCTTCTGTCTCTGAAACAAATCAAAGACTTTTATGATACATGTCTTGGGAAACAGGGAAGTTTGTGTTTTGTTTGATCAGAAAATGTGAATCCTTCAAAGGTGCTGCTGTTAGTCTCATAGGTATACACATTGATTAAGATTTCTTATTAACATACAATCATCTCCAAATGTTTCCACTTAATTGCTTTTTATTTCAGTTAAGTACCAATGTTCTTTATTCTCACACGTAGTTTAATTAGCATGGAAGGTCACTGAGAGGTGTTAAGGCACAAACTTGCCCAGAGGAAGCAGTTGATGCCTGGCTAGCTTCTAATTATAGAGCATCCCAGAATTGCAGAGAAATAGGGAGCTTCAAGGAGAGAACAATAATGAAAGAACTGAAAATGAACACAAGGCATCTTATGCATGTAAAGAAAAAATTTTCAGCTCCCTTTTCTTTTATCAGGTTACAGTTGCATGTGTTTATCAGTAAGACATACTGTACAGTACTTTACAGATTACCTTACAGACATTTATTGAACACCTACTACCTATGAACATTTTGATGGATGCTTCTAAGGATTCAGTTGCTGTTGAGAAAAATACAGAGTTAAATATGCAATGATGAAATATCACAATCATATTGAAATGTGAGAAAATGTTACTCTGTTACAGGGCAGAGAGAGGGATACCCCTGAGTCCCCAAACCCATCTGCTTCAAATGGGTTCTACCATCTACTACATCGAGACATACTCTAGTGATAAGACCTTCAATACAAAAGAACCTTAATACAATTATCATGCAACAGGGAAAAGAGAAGGAGAAAGAATATAGTTTCTTAATCAAGAACCCCAAATTACCCATCTCTTTGTGGGTACATGCCCAGTCAAACAGGGTTGGCCCAAAGTAGGACAACTGAGGCCAAAAAGCTTGTCACAAGTCTAAGGTACCTTCTGGTGGGGACACATAGGAAAGGGACAGAAGGGATCAGACAAATCTAGAAGGAAGAGAGCAAAATCAAAACCCAAGTCAAGATAAAGACTACCAATTGTCAGCTTCCTCATGAGATCTCACCCACATCTCTGTTTCTTTCAAGTGTCTCTTTTCCTGTACCCCAAGTCCCTGGTAGAAGGCAAAGGCTGAAAAGATGGTGCAGACTCTTTACCTGTCTCTCTGCTCCATTTTCCTCCTCTAGGTCTCTAAATCTCCTTCCTTCCTTCTCTTACTCTTCTCTATCTTCTCCCTGCTCAGCTCCACTCTTCCTTAGGATGGGTGAGAAACATGGAATCTCTCCTTTCCGTGGGGATTGCCCTGTTACAATACCACACTTTCGTAGCTGAATCAAGAATATGAAAATGTTTGTAAAAATACATGCAAAACTGGATTTTTTTTTTCTTGTTGGGGAGAATGGGTCAGTTGTGCCTGCACTGGTCAGAGTTCACATGTCTGTGGCAAGTGTTATCTGCATTGTTGTCTCTTAATCCATAATTTACAAGAGCTGTGAAATAATTCAAATTCAAGGAAAGCCCCAGAGTTGCTACAGAATCAGATAACTCAGTAGGTGTGTTAGACTATGTGCAGCGATCTATTGGCCCAATTCAATCTTTCACAATTTCCCTCAACAACTCAAATCAAGTCCAACGGGAAATCCAAAGTATAAAGAAAGTACATATGACTGCCTTGATGGAAGCAGTGGGAGAGAAGAGATTGCTTGAAAATTTGCCTCAATTGCCTGCCAAAAATTCCAAAAAGTTCCCCTGAAACTGGGCTTGAGGCAGCTCTAGGGTTGTGCTGATTTTGTCAGGTCTTCCACATCTAACATTCTGCAGTTTCCCAATTCTCCTTTTTGGAGACAAAAGTCTAAGATGCCAGGAATTAATGCATTTTGCTAGTATTTCAGTCACAGTTAACAAGGTCCCCATGATCCAGGTACATATTTCTGGGTCAGGCGCCTGAGATTTCTTTCACTGCATTCCCAGAGATCCAACTAAGCTCCTAAGATTGAATGAAACAAAAATCATTATGCTTAGTACAAATCTTCTCTGAAGGCTGTGTCTATCAAACCCCAGGATACTCTGAAGGCTCTTCTTTCCACGCAAGAGATCTTCAACCAGAAGAGAGTCATAATTTTATTAGAAAATATGTGAGTATTCAATGAGTAATGTGTTAACAGAGTTCCCAAGTATGGACATACCAGACATTGGTCTAACATGGTTTGTTTAACCAGACTGAAAAATATCCATAATAATTATGACTAATTTGTAGTAAACTCTGTGAGTTCAAGGCTATGTTGAAGACAGTGTTGACATAAGTCTGTGTTGATATAAATTTAAATGACCACATCAAGTGTTCCTTCTACTAGAAGAATAATCAATATTGTTAATATATTCAACTAAGAGGCACAGTTAACAGAAAATTAATTGATAGTTTTCTCTTACCATTTGAGGTTTTAATCTGATATAGTATTATTAATCTAAATATTCTCAGGAAGAAATTTCCTTATAGATTGATTTGGGGGTATACTGTGTTGTATGTATGACGCTATAAAAATCCTGATAGATCAAGATATATTGATGTGATCACCCTGACAGAATGATGAGGGCAACTGAGATAGAACCCACTTAAATTATCAGTTAAAAAGTTCTGATAGACTGACATGTAAAAGGTAGGACTGATAAAAGCTTGATTGTTCTAAGAGGTCCTGGTGAAATTAAAATGAATTGATGAACCTGATAATATAACTTTGAAAATTAGTATAACTATTAGCACCAATTTTGAGTCAAATTGAGATGCTTACAGACTCTTGAGTTATTCTTTAATTGTTGGTGAAAGCTAGTGGGGACTCTGGCACTGAGAAGTGGTGTTCCCTTTCATGCAGGTTGACAGTGGCCAGGAACTCTCTGGACCAGACCTCACCTTCTCTGCATCATCAGCCTTCTGAAGCTTGTCAAGAGGGTCATTATTTCCCCCCTTTTTTTTGGCTGCCAATTAAATTGTATGCTTACATTATTTCAATGTAGATTCTTCCTAATCAATTCATATTGTGGCGATAAGCATTTGGCATGAGTTGTAAGTGAAACTTTCCTGCTGGATGGAAGTGAGCAATCTAGAAATCTCAAACTTGATAAACAGCTAGAGGTAATAGTTTGTAACTGTCTCATCTCCAAATTTCCTGTAGTTTGAAACTCTCTTCTAATAACTTTTCTTCTTCACCACCAAAACACCAGTGCATACCATTAATCAGTCTTTCTTTCTTACTCATTCTACAAGTTGTATTAAATGTTTACTGAGCTTAATTACATGACTCATGTTTTTATAGGAAAGAAAAATTAACTCTGTCAATTTAACAGCTTATCAGTTATTTCCTTCTTTTTTCCTTATTTCTTTTCTGTTCCTTGCCAGTAAGCCCACTTATTTTTAAAGATACAATATAGATATAAATAGTATAATTTTTTCTCATAAAATATCATTTTTCCTAGCTTCTATATAATAGTCATAATTGCCTTTGTTCTTTTAACAGTCATGATTTTTGCTATAGTAGATACAGATACATTAAAAATTTATAAAACACTATAGAAACAAGGGTAAAAGTAAAAATCATCTACAATCTTATGAATGAGAAATGATAATTACTATTTTAATAAATTTTCATTCATCTCTTTACTCATGCATACAAAGCTTTCAGTATAAAATTTTATATAAGGGGCTCATGTACAGATGCAGAGACATAATCAAATATTTTCCTCAATAATCTGGATTGTTTGTCCTTTAAGTTAATATAGACATGCATCATCACTTTAGGTACCTGAAAAATACTGCACTGCAAATTTTTACCACCAACTTTTACATCAGTCTATATTTTTGCAATACAGGTGGAGTTGTTCCCAATTCCCACCTGTGTAAATAGTGCTGCTGCACACTTGGGAAATTATCTCCTTGGTGTAGGCTTCAGGTGCTATGATTATTACATCAAATGGGAGGCTCTTTTAAATTTTCAACCACTTTTTAAATTTTTCTTTTTAAATTTTCTTTTAACATCTTCAATCCTATCACCAGTGTGGTAGTGGTTTTTGCTCCACAATCCTCTGATCCTTGGCTTCAGTTATTCTGGTGTAAAGAGGGAAACTATGGATAGCATTTCAGCATTTTAAAATGAAAAGTAAAGTATTCTGAGAATATGGAGAAAATGTCTCTATCTCAAACTCTAAGACTTTGTTTAGTACTGCTGTGTGCATTTCCTTGATTACCTGGGTATTGGGATTGTAACAGGGGAATCCTCAGAGGAAGGGGCGGTTCCAGGTTCCCTGTCCCACCCTAAGGAGGAGTGGAGCAGAACAGGGAGGAGAAGCCAGAGGAGGCTAGGGAAGGGAAGAAGGAGGATCACGAAGACCTGGAGCAGAGAGACATGTAAAAAATCTGTACTTGCTTTTTGACCCTGGACTGGGAACAGGGATTTGGGGGGCATGGAAGGAAACACGTGCAAGGGACCAAGTCACGGGTAGAGAACTGTGGGGAGGCTGACAATGGCAGTCTTTATCTTGACTTGGGTTTTGATTTTGCTCTCTTCCTTCCAGACTTGCCTGGCCACTTCTGTCCCTTTCCTATGTGTCCCCACCAGAAGGTTCCTTAGACTTGTGCAAGCTTTTGGGCCTTGGTGCTCCTGCTTTGGGCCATCCCTGTTTGACTGAGCATTTACCCATGAGGAGGAGATGGGTAACTTTGGGTGCTTGATTAAGAAACTATATTTCTTTCTCTTCTCTCTATTGCACACTAATTGTATTAAATTTCTTTTGTATTGAAGATCTTAATGCAATAGAGAATATTTTATCTGATGTGGTGGGTGGTAGAACCCATTTAGAATAGGCAGATTTGATGGTCCAGGGCTAGTCCTCTCTCTGCCTTGTAACAGAATATCTTTGTATATTTATTTTTGTTACATGTGTCTCTTCTATGACTTGACTATTTTTATGCTTTGTCAGATTTCTGCTGAAGTGATGATTTTTTTCCTAAGGTTTCCTTTTGTTTTTCTTACAAAATATCTAAAACTTTATCATACATATTTAAAACCTCTCATTTTTATTGGTGATTTTGCTTTTATGTGCTATAACATTAGGTGTTCATAAAGCTTTTTTAGTTGATGTTTTTGCTAGTGTTGTTCACATATTTAAAATGTACAAAGTCAAATGGTTAGTGTTCTTCTTTGCTGTTTTTAGTGTTTATGTCACAAGTGGAAAGCAGTACTAAACAAAGCCTTCATTATAAAATATCTCATTTACCCTAATAATTTGGTGTTTTATTATTTTTTAGCATTTAAATACCTAGTATTTGTTTTGATATACAGAGGAAAGTGAAAATCCAGTTTTTCACCCATTTTGTTTCTCTATAACAGTGGACAAATAAAGAAGGTAGACTTTCAATTATTATTTGGACTGAAAAATATGACTGAACTTGTGGTGATGCCACATATAAATATATCAGAGGAAATTGGGGATCCACGGGCATAATTTTGCTTGGTAATGGGAACTCTGTTAGTATGTAATATTTATTATTATAGTAGGTGTGTATGTTTATGAGTAATAAAATAGTTGGAAGGAGAGATCAAATTTGGACATCATAAAATATTAATGAGATTGATGAAATACAAAGCTTCCTTATGGACTATAGTAACTATTTCAGCAGAATACAAAAGTAAGGAACCATAGACAGAAGGATTCAAATATTTAAGAAGGTGAAATATAAATGATAAGTTTCATAGAGCATTGTGCTAAATGAGGCATAAGTTCCATCTTCATTCAAAATATATGAACTGTGAGGCTGGTAAGATAGGATTGGTCTTATAGGTAGGACTCTGAGGAATTGGAATGTTAACAGACAATAAGTTAATAGAATGCCTCAGGCGATTACAATTAATGAGAAAACAGGGTGGAGATAGATTCTTTGAGGATGGGACCCAGGGATTACAAAATCAAAAGGCACTTTGTGTTAGTGGACAAGCTATTAGATGGCTCTATCAGGGGCAAGTCTTTGGAGAAAAATAGAAAAAGTTCCTCCATCTCAAACCCTAAGACTCTGGTTAGTACTACCAGGAGACAGGAGAGAACACAGGTAATTATAAATCAGACCTTTATTTCACACTGTATTTTCATTTATTATCACATTTATCCTCTTTCATTGATTTGTCTATTCCTGCACCCCATCAATAGTTGTGACTTTATAGTGTATTTTAATGTCTACAATATCAGAGGCTTGCAGTTTATTCATCTCCAGAACTTTACTACTTTTTATGTTTATCATTATATTTGCATTTTAAAATCACTTTGTCAAATATCCCATCTTTTTACTACGTGTCACAACCACCTCTCCCACTAAGTTTTAACTATATATATGTAGCAAAATTATGGTAGCAAATAACTCTCAAATCTTAGTGGTTTAATATGACAACAGTTTATTTTATTTTGACTCAAAGTGTATGAAGGTGACAGCGGGACTCAGGAACACAGGCTGACTTAGACTCTTAACACTTTATACTCATTTCCTAGAATTTATGGTCTTCTTAGTCCCCAGTGACTCTGGTAAAGGGAGAGCAGCGATAGACTTGTGCACAGGTTAAAGAGATGTGAATTTTCTTCTCTCACAACTTACTGTCTAAACAACACTGTCCAACAGAACTTTCTACGATAATGACAATGTTTTATATTCTGCATTGTCCAGTACAGTGTCCACTGACCATTTGTGGATAAGAAAGTGTAAGCACTTGAAATTTGACTAATATATGACTAAGGAAATGAATGTTAAGCTTTGGGAAAAATAATTTAACTTTCAATATAAGTACCTGTATGTGCCTTGGAGCAATGGTGTTGGAAAGTGTACGTCCAGAACTAGTTACCTAGTTCTGCCTAAATGCAGGGGTGCTGCGTATAAAGGGGAATAAATGAAATATTCATCAAGCATTATCTCTGTATACACACACACACACACACACAGGGAATTTCTTGGATTGCAACCAAACATTTTAATCTTTTAAAGATAGGATATTTCTTTTCAAGAACAAAGCATAACTGTATAACTTTCCATTTATCCTGGCATTTCTTTTCTTCTCAGTTATGTTTCTTGAGCTTTCCTTCTTAAAAATCCTGTGAATTTCTTTCAGAGCTGACATTTGAGTCAAATCAGTATTAGAATTTTAGTTCTGTGACTTATTTTCAATTCATCCAATCTCTACTTACCTTGTGATAGTTATATAACCTAAGTGTCGGTTCCCTTATCACGAAACTGTAATAATAGTACCTTCCTGCCCAATATTATCATTATTACCACTATTACTCTTCCTCCTATTATAATTAATACCTTATTAATGCTCCTTTCATAATATTAATGATCATTATTATTATTTAATAATTTGATAGTGATCATTACTATTAGGTATGATAGTAATAATGATCATTATTATTAGATATCAAAAACTTTATATTGATAATATAATTCGCTCAAGAGCCAAATGAGATTAATGCATTTAAATTTTAGAATTATGGGGTTAGCACAATGACTGGCACATGTAAAACACTTAACACATTCTACTGTTAAAATTGGTACAGTCAATATCATTGTCATTATCATCATCATCATCCTCAGTTGGGGTTGCCTCATTAATATTCTTTTCACCCTATTCCATTTTTAATGAGCAAGTTTGGTTATACTACAAAGGTGGCTAATTCCACCTCATTGCCACAGTGATAAATTCAGGATGGCCATATAATCCAGAAAATTTCCAGTTAATATGTGGGAAGTGCCTAGTCATAACAACTCATAACAAGTCATAATGACTTACTGACAGGTTTTTGACCCAAAGTGAGCCTATTAGAGAGAAGTTTGTGACTTTTTTGTTTGTTTTTAAAGAAGATGACTATTTTTCTAAAGGGGCCATTAAACCGGATATTTGTTAACTAACTGAAACACCAACATTTTGTAGCCACTTGATAAAGGATATTTGTTAATACTATGCCAATATATTGGGGATCATTTGAAGCTTATTCTATTTCTGGACTACTTTGGGTCTGTAAATCAGTGACTTGTCTTTACTGTTTAAAGGTTTCTTTTTCTTCAGATTTTACCTATTAAGTAAATTTTGATTCAAATATTGACCATTCGCATAGTTTCTTAAATATACTAATTGGGTATTTTCAATATATTGGGAACTATATATAGTAATCTTATAATCTCTTTAAAAGATTATTGATTATATTACTATTTTAGATGTTTCTTTTGGAATTTTCTAGGCATATAATGGAGTTTGAAAATAGCACAAATGTTATGTTCTCTTTTAAAAAATTAAGTATATTATCTTTCTTAACTAATTGCAGTCACTAAAAATTTCAGGAAAATATGAAGTAGTGATGATGACAGCAAACTTTATTCCCTTATTTTCGCTATTGATGGGCTACTTTGGAGATGTATCAACTTAAAGATATATTCTCATTTTCCTATTTTGTTAGAATTTTTGATAGCAAGGTAGCTAGTTCAGCAAAATATATTCCTTCCAAGATGTATAATCAGAAAATGACAACAAAGAAACATGTAAAATTTCTTACAGGAAAAAAAACCAACAGAATGAGTATAAAGAGAACTGTAAGAGGGGTGGATATAGAGAAAATAGTTGTATCACAGAACTTTGAAATGAAACAGTAAAGATCTGAATGTCAAGAATTTAAATCAGCAAAGAGGGGACAAGCTTAACAGAATCTGAAGAAAAGCAGAAAGAAGATGGAGAAATATAAGAAATTTCAGAGGAAATTACAAACTATAATGAAATGCAGAAATACAACATATATATATTCAGTGTTTCTGCAAAAACAAAAAAAAAGGACCAAAAACAACAAAAATATCACAAAAATATAAAAGAAAAACTGTTGCTTTAACAATGGATATTGAATGTTCTGATAAATATGTTTATAAGGCACATAAAAAATTATATAAGACAAATCAAACCAAAGATGAAGTTTTTTCCAAGTGCAAAAAGCTCTGTCCTTTTGACTTACTTTGTTCCACTGCTCCTATTTTGTTAGCAGTTTTGGAAATGATTTCTCTTTAAACTGATTTGTGCTTAAAAAAAAAAGTTTGAACTCTTTATTTTGTGCTTGAACCTGTAGTATAGAGCTATAAAGTAACATTAATTTCTAGATCTCTCCTCTTCAGTTGCAAGCCTAGTTATGAGGAATAAAATAAGACATAGACCTCCTGCCTGTGGACTTTTCTCCTTTCCTGTCAACTGAGAAGGGACTGGTGGAAGCTCCAAGTTGGTTGTTTCCCATCCATTTTGCATTCTCTATAGAGCAATAGGTTCTGCCTTCATCTCACCCACAGTTGAGGGAATCTCTGCCCTGGGACCTGAAATCAAGCAGGTAAATGTGAAGCACACAAAGGACTTCCCTCCTCAGTTAGTGATATGCGCTGCTGCACTGTGCAATGAAGTGAGAAAGGGCTGTGATGTCTCTGTAATTCCTTCACCAGTTGGTCTAATTTGTATTGTGATAAGACAATGTTATCTGTGGCTGTAGCAGAAGAATTGGACAATTACCCTTTTGGTCCAATACCTAATGAAGATACCAGGCAGAAGCACTAATGGGTGCCTCCCACTGATACTTGCCTGACTGTGTTTCCGTAGTCCTGTAAGGTATGTTTTGTGTAGTGGTTGGTGAATATTATGATGCTCTGTGTTCACATATGGTTTGAAGGTGATATACAGCATTTCAAAAGAAATATGAACCTCTCTAGCACACTGCAATCAGTCAAGGTCAAATCAGGAAAATAGACTCCATACCATGTAGCTTATTAGACAAACTTTAATGTAGGGAACTTGTAACAATATTGTTAGAATTGATGCAGTGCCAACAGGAGACATTATCAGCTACAGAGACTTGCTCTCACTGCCAGAGATGGAAAGACAGAGAGGAGGCATTGGTGCTATCAAAGGCTAGGAGCCTATGGTTGCTCCAACAAAGAGGTGGAAACAGAGAAGAAGCAGGGGCCATAGATGCTGGATACAGTAACCAAAGCCAGTGACACAGAGAGAGAGAGAAAGAGAGAGAACTGGCCCACCTGTGACCAGCCCCACACAGATTCACACCTACCTACACTTATGGGATTGTATCTTCCGTTTCAATATCTTTTCCAAATGAGCTTAGTCACAAACTCAGACTCTCTTGATACAGGATAGTAAGTTTTGCACAGAGAGGTGAATACTTAACTGAAATATGGTAGAGAGGGAGATTATGAAGCAGGGGTAAGTTTTAATGAAGGGAAAGCTGATAGCTCTGACATCTCACAGCTCAGTGTGTGCCCTCAAAATAACCCTGTGATTGAAAAAAGATGTGTAACCTTGCAGCGGTTGTACACCCTCTTTGATGACCCCTTCAAAGTTATGTGTGAATCTGAGAGATGGTCTAAGGAACTGCCTGCAAAGTCAGTATGATGTTCTGGATCTTTCCTTACTGGAGAGTATGATGAGGTAGGAATACCTGTAACAAAATAGGTTTACCAGGAATATTCTGGGTTTCCTTCAGCTCTTCCAACTCCTTCTCCTCCTTTGCTCATTTTCTTTCAGGCCTTCTCAACATGGTATATTCCAAAATAATAAATTGGGGTTGTACTGTTGCATAATGAAGAGGACGTACTGAATTTTAGGGTGGGATTTATTAATTACAAGCTCATTTTCCCCTGGAATACTAAGCTATAGAAACTTTGGGCTGTAGAGCTGTAGCATAGCTTGAGGTTTACAGAGTTTTGTTTTGTGGTGATTTTTTTTTTCTTCTTTGTAATCGCTCATTTATAAATCTCCACCTTGGAACTAATATTAGAAGAGTATACTGAATAAATCACCTCAATGCACACATTTAGTACTTGTTTTTCAGAAGTTTTAATATATTATATTTCTATTTTAGCTGGAAGTTAGCTGAAAAATTCTTAATCATTATAAGAAATGCACTCTTGGGGGCCTCCCTGGTGGCACAAGGGGTTAAGTTGAAACAGTATTAAACTATCCACAGCCATTGCAACATGAGTTTGATCCCTGCGAGGATGATGACCCACATGGAGACCCACAAGATCTCTTCTGCCTCGCCTGCTGCTCCCCTCAGCAGTGTATTTCAGTAGATCTGCCTGTTCTGTTCCCCACTCTGTCTCTGGTGAATCCTCTCCTAGCACCTCTGGCCTGTACTCCAATTCTTGTATGCATAAGTAAATAAATATTTTTTAAAAAGAAATGTAATCTCTGATTCTAAACAAAGATGCCTAAAATATTCTAAATGTCCATTGACAACTAATTTATGAACCGCCCATCTATCTCCTCCCGTAATGTTATCAAGTAAAATTTCCCCTGGTGTCTCATGCTTCTTTCAGGCTGAAATTTGTGTTAATTGTTTTTTCCCACATGAGGGCATCAGTGCTCTAAGCATCTTTGCAAGTCATCCTCCTACATTTAACTTTAAGAGCTCAATTTTGAGAAAATGAAAACACTTTATGACTATCATACATCTTCAACTATATAAAATTAACATTTGGTTTAACTTTCTGGAAAAGTCATTCATTCTTTTCTTTCACTCATTTAGCAGTGTAATTGTACCTTCTTATGTGGGGGAAGAAAAGATGACAAAATTGTGGCAATGCCACTCCCCTTGTCAATATATGCCACCACAGTCAGCCAGGGTCAGTTAGGTTCTGTTATAGCAAAATGACTTGTAGAATTTACATGAGCAGTAATACAGTAGCACATGTTCATTTGCAATGAAAATTAATCCATTTTAAAAACTCTATGTGCATATGTGTACATATTCCATGGATTTATTTTCATAGCTTAGAAACTGCCATCATGTACTGTTCTTGGTTAATTCCAAATTTCACACTTTTAGTTGAGAATAGTTCAAGGTAATAATATAGATAAAACTAATATAGATAGATCCCAGGTATATTACTTTCCATCTAGTTATTGGCATAAGGACTAAGATTGTCAGTAGAACTTTCAATGGCTTGACTTTTCCCTCTCAATTAAAAATAATCACTTCAATATCAATATCACCTACAATAAGCCCACCCTGATTTTCTAGCCTTGGCTCTCTGCCTGCTCCACTCTCAGAAGAATAACTGAACCAATGACTCACATGTCTCTTAATACAGAGCAAAGGTACACCTTGCTTTATTCTTCTTTGCATTCTGTCCATTCTGCCTAAAATAGCACTTAGACCCCATCTGATTCTGATTCTGCAACACCTGGACTCCACTTTGAGCTTCATAATTGGTCCCAAATCCTTTGCTTCTCACTCCGATTTGACCTTTCCCATCCCCCAGGGTGTGATCTCCCTCTAACAAGAACACTAGAGTCCATTGTCTTGGTGCATTGCCTTTGATTCATTGCCATGAAATGGGCTCATCTTATTATTCTCCAAATTATATGGTGTTCCCCTAACATTTTATTGCAGATATGACATTAGACCCATCTTTTTGTTCCTTTAAAACAGAAGTACTTTGCTTTTTATTCAAAAGGGTGGAACTATTTCTGTGAGATTCTTCTTTAGCCTTCTTCTATGAGTCTGCAACCTCTCCCCCATGTTTTACGTATGCTGTGACTCTGTCATCTTCTGAGAATTAGAGTAAGCAGGTTTGGCTTGGCATGGATGGTGTAGACTCAGCTTTTTCAGTCCCTGAGTTCTGAACTCTGTTCCCTGTAATTCCTTCTTTTGAAATTCTGTCCTATGGCAGGTATGGAGATGCAGGGAGTCACCAGGTTTATGTCACGTTCAGTCCCATTGAGAATCTAGCATTAGCAAAAAGCAGAGGAGGAATAGAACAAAGAATATAGTTTCAGGGTTCAGAAAGCATCTGTGTTTTATTGCTACCAGAGAGAACACATGAGTTTCCTCTTTTCTTTTCTGGTATAGCGTTTTGTAATTTAGATTTACGATGATTGATTTTCTGTATTAGGAGATAATAGTCTCCTGTTGTCACTGAACTCCCTATTTATACACAAACACATAATAAACCTACAATATACATAATAATATATAATGTATTTATGCATGTATTATATAGACATTTGCATATACATGTGTATATGATTTGTTAGGTATATATTCATATTACAGATGTACAAGTATACTGTATATGTGTAATACATATATATTGTATATATACAATTTTGAAAAAAATAAGAATGGAAAATTGACTTAATTTCTTATTCAAAGTAACAAATATGAGTGGTTGAGCCAAACAAATCTTCTCCATTGCAAAGACTAGTTGTTCTGTTTAAGTATTTTCTACTGTCTTTTGTGTGGCAGCAAATCCTCCCTCAGTTCTAACCAGCTTCATATATTTTCTTCCTTCGTTTTTAAGCTTCTCTCAAAAATCTTGAAAAATGCTTTACTCTCTGCAGGAATCAGCAGGTAGAAAGACCAGTTGCCTTTGTTTTATGGCTGAACCATTTCCTCTTGGTCAAGCCCACTAGGGAAATGTATTTAACCCATCCTACTACCAGCTTGTCTTGTTTCTCCTAATCCACCTCACTTTTTTGGTGAACTTCATACATTTGAGAGATTTCCAGAAAAATCTGGTCGTTTTATTTTCTTCAAACTGCTATAGCTCTTTAAAAAGTGGGGAAAAGTGAAAAATAAGATAAATCAGTGAAATGTTCCTTGTGTGCTCCTCATGGTAGCCTACCTTTTTCATTTTTATTTTTTAAATACCAATTGATTCTTTAACTGAACTAGAATTTAGGTCTGTCAGCAAACAGTGAGCTTAACATTTCCAAGTTCTCGGGCAAGGAACTCATCCTTAGAAGAAAACAATGAAGATGTATTCCTGTAATTTCTGACTCCTGGGTGGAGGGTAACTATACCTGGAGCTAGGTTTATACTGGTAAAACTAAATAATCGAGCAAATTCTTAGTGTAAACTCATATACTCATATAAAAATCTTTCCACCCATGCTGCAATTATTGCTCTACTTGCATTGTTAATAAGAATTTTTATAATCACCCCTTCTCTTTCCTGTTTTCTCTGTCATGGAGACCTGGCCTTCAGGTTATATGGGTTTCTTACTTACCCTTTGCTTTTCTGTCCCACTGAGCTATAATGAACTGATGCCTCCAACCTAGTTCACTTTTAATGGCTGCATCGCATTCCTCCTCCATTTCACTGCTTACTTGTTTAACAACATCATGAGCTCATTTTCTGTTACCTGTTTTAATTTTCCAAGTTGTTTCTTTTTATATAATTTTCCTCTTAAGCTAATCTTTCTTTCAGTACTTTTATTCTTTCCATGCCTTCTATCTTCTTCACTGTCTGCACTGATCTGACCACCTACATTGGAATGCAGCCCAAAGACCTCTTGCAAGCATTAGCCCCCATCTATCCATCCATTGATTTGTAAAACCTTGATTTATAAAATCAAGAGGAAGGAAAAAATTGCTCTTTCCATAATTAACAATAATTACTCTTCATAAACCTCAAGTAGTTAAGAAGCTTAAAGAGTCATGAGGGTCCTCAAATCAACAGGAAATAGTGAAAAAAAAAATTATACCCATGATAGTTTGGCTTTTTAAATGAAATGCATTATTCAGTTCTTGCTGGTGACCTTAGAGATTTGGTTTTTTAAGTTTGGCCAGAAGGCCAAAGTTCATTGCATAAAGTTCAGGAAATACTAGTTAATTTCACCAGCAGAAGTTGGAGGGTCATTGTATAGCTGCCCAATACCATTTGCTGCTGCAAGAGATTGTGATAACTGGAGGCCTGACCATGGCTTAAACAATCAAGGATGTTTAATTTCATTCCTGGAGCCACAAAAAAATCACCTAAGTGCAAGAGAACTTAGAACAAAGGACAGCAAAGGTGCTGTATCATGAACTACACTAAAGAGTGCATATATCCTGTATGAGGCTGATAACAAACAATGTGTATTAAGACTTTATGACGATTCCACTATGGCCAGTCATGGGAGTATATTTTTGTGCCAGTCAGGATAGATGAGTTTTGTAACAATAAAAAATAACCTCAGAATCTCAGCACCGTAAATTAACATTGGTATCTATCTCTTTCACTCTGTGTGTCTATCAGGATGCAGCAGATAGTTCTGCTCATTGAAAACCCTCAGGCTGACCATCTCGAGTCACCGGCTGGTCATCGTCTGGAGTGTCACTATTCACTGAAGGAAAAAGACCTTTTTGTATATCAAACCAACAACTATATCCTCTGACCTGAAAGCCACCACCATTATTTTAACTGATGATTTATTGTTCAAAGGGTCAGAGGATCCCCTCCTTACATGAGGTGTCAGGAAATACAGTCCCACTGTGTGTGCAGGACAAACCCGTGGACATATTTAGGAAATAGCATCAATGCATATCACAAGCTCTGAAAAATACAGACCTCATTCTGTGCTCAGAAAATTTCTAGTCAGAGTGTGAGTGTGTGTGTTGGGGGGTGGGGGTGAAGGAAAGAGGAAGACAAGTGTGTGTGTGAACAATGCAGAGCAGTCTGATAAAGCAAGAATGTTTAATGGGAGCATATAGGGATTGCTGACCCAGGGCTGGGGATTATGAAAGTCTTTCTAGATAAATCTGAGACTTGAGGTGGAGTATGAGCCAGGCTAACGGTGAAGTATATTACATTCAGTTCTCAGGACAACTTTAAAATGTAGAAAAAAAAATAATTATTCTCTTTTATAAGCAATGAAATCAAGGCCCAGAGAGAGATGCTGTAGATGAGCCACGAGCAGAATTCTAGTCCAGCTCCCTCCAAAGTCTGCTTTTAAACTCTCAGCTAGTCTGAAGGTAGAGCCTTTCCTGCTAGGCTTTATGAAAGGAAAGGGAATAGCTGTTATGTTCAACTTAAAAAAAAATCAGGTTAAAAATACCTCAAAAGAACACCTGTGATCTGAATCTAGGTTAATTTTGTATTGCACAAATGATAACACCATTTCAAAATACTAATTGCTACATGAGGCATTACATCTATCTTGGGGGGTGGGGGGAGAGTAATCCAGTGGTTCTAATTAAATAGTATATTTCTCAAAAAGCCATAATTCAGGTTTGGAATGGAATGAGACATTTCTGGGATTCTACTGTACATAAGCCCTTGTGAAGGAATACGACAATAGTTTATTCACGAGTGCTGAAACCAGGCACTGCTCAGCACCTTACAATGCAGGGTGAGGTGGAATACAAATACACGCGCCTGACTGTTTATTTCTTCAGTTGGCTGTGGGTTACCAGTGTTTAGAAAAAGAGTGTGTCACTGAAGAAATTTATACAAAAAGGTTGATTCAGGTCCCCCATGCAGGAGTTTATGAACACAGACAGCTTTGCACATCAATAAGTGCATTCAGCCCCCAAACAGCACTAAAAGAATCCCGGGATGTGCAAGGAGGCTATAAAATCTAGGCAACACACAATTAAGGGTAAAAGTGCTATATATCCTCCAGCACGGAAGAGGGCAGGCCCATAACAACTTCTTTAGCTCTCCTTCTTGATACATGGAGTCACAGACAACTTGAAGGAATGCATCATTTCTAGCAGTTGGGAGTAGAGGGTATTTCAGAGAAAACAAGTTGTCGTCATATGAATATTTTAAGAAATGTATACAAAGCTTTCTAAGCTTTCTGTATTGCTTCCACGTTGTTACCAGCATTTTCACAGACCGATTTCATCTTCGCAATTCTCTTGCAAATCTTCCAAGCCAGCCAGCCCGGAAGTGGGGCATCTGCTCAGTGCTTTGGGGCTGACGAGGATGCCTGTGCTGCCATTTCAAATATTAGAACTGGCAGCCCCAACTGTCGACCCAAAATTCCCCCGAGTCTCTGCTGAGGCAACCACCTATTGATTTCCTAATTTTTTTATCACCAGAAGGCATGGATTTCCTTTTTTACTAATTATATACTTAATTTGAAATCAGAACAGGGCAATGGGTAAGGCATATAGTGTGTGGGTTAACCTTCTTCAGTTAATCTTCTCGGGCCCTGCTTCATGTTGAACGTGAGAATAGAAAATTAAAGAGTTCACAGAGCCAGGCAGTTGCTATCTCCAAAACCAGTAAAAAAGGACTGCTGAGCTTCAGAGAGGGGCACAGAGACCCTCTTTTCTCTTTTCAGTGTTGTGATTTGACAAAGTTCGACATTTTATGACCCTGGTATCTGTGCTCTGATCTCGGCCCACAGTCTCAGGATGGAACCGATTTGTTCTCTCATGGAATCAGGAAGTGGGAGTGTTAGGAATCAGTGTTACTCTTTGGATACAAAATTGATTTAAAATCTGGATCTTAAACTAGGGGGACTTTTATAAGATGAGAGGAATATTCTAATTTGAAGAGAGGAGAAATAGTTCTATTTTTCCTAAGAGCAGGTATGTTATATAGAATCCTGTGTAATTTTCAGGTAAAATGTGAGAGCTATTAAAATCAAGAAGAGACTGTTCCCCTGCCGGTACTTATGTCTTTTCTTTTAGAGATTTGTGAGGAAGAGGAAATGAGAGGAATTTTATCCTTTAGGGTAGTTTGAGTATTTCCTACTTAAAAGGAAAAGAAGTGGTGCAGAGGTCACGTTTTCCACATTTTAGGGATTCAGGACATTTGTTTAAATTAAGATTGTAACTAAAAAAACATTTTTATGACTGTGATTTTGCTGGCTTTTCTTACCATACTTTTAAGCTCATTTTGTACTCGAGTCACTATTTTTGCATATATAAAGAAACTATAGTAAACTTTTTAACATTTTTGTACTGTGAGAATTTTTGTGGTTTGGGACTAGAGTCTGGGTATTTCTTAAAAATCACATTGGGCATTCAAGCTTTCAAATTTTGAACAAAGTTGAACACAGTTCAACCAAATGTCCTAAAACTTTTGAGACTTTCCTAGTCATTTCTCTTCCTGACTGCCACTGACTACTATGCCTTAACACCTCCTTGAGCTAGCCACCTGAAGGGTTCGAGTCACCTGAAGACACATTTACCTTTAACTCTCTTTTTTACTGGGTTCTGCCATCACTGATCAGAGATAAGACACCGAAGGGTTTAGCAGCAGTGCTGTGTCTGTGTCCATGTGCAAGATTATTCTGCCTAGTTAGCGTGTCTTATTTTTATTCTACAATTCTTTCGTTTTGCCTGAAGTTTATCATACCTGTGTTTGATTTAATAGGTATTTAGAAATTGATGTCAATATCAGCACTTAGTTTCCCATGGTTTTAGTTTTCTATGGCTGTTAAACAAATTACCACAAACTTTGTGGTAAATCAACACAAATTTGTTATCTTGCAGTTCTGAAAGTCAAAAGTCTGAAATGGGACTCTCTGGGAGGAAAGTCAGGTTTTGGAAGGGCTGCATATTCCATTGTGTAGGTGCTGGGTAGGACCATTTCTTGGCCTATTTGAGCTCCTAAAGGCTACCATTTTCCTTGATTTTGACCTCTTCCTCTTCTTCAAAAGGAGTTGAGTCCTTTTCACATCAAATCACTTCACTCTGGCCTCTCTCTGATTCCCTCTTCCACTTTTGGGAACTTGTAATTACACCCACCACTGTGAATATCCAGGATTATCTACCTATTTTAAGATCAGCTCATTAACAGACCTAATTCTATCTGAAAAACCAAATTCCCCTTGCCAAATAAGGTAACACATTCACAGGTTCTGGAATTTAGGATGTTTGGGGGGATATAGAAACAGAACATCTCTATCTTCCTTAGTAACCTCTTTAGAGCTCCTTTCAAGTCACCATTGACCTCCTCAAGGGGTAATCACTCTCTTGATTTTTCATCACCATGGATTAGTTTCATCCATATTCCAAACTTTTATTGGGACATAATTCACATACCATATAATTCACTGAATTAAAGTATATAATTCAATGACTTTTGGTATATTTGAAGACCTATATAATCATCACTATTATCAAAGGTAAAATGTTTATTATCTAAAAATGATAAGAGGTTAAAGGTATCCCCTTAACCATCACTCTTCAAAATCTTCTTTCATCACTATCCCCTGCACTAGTAGCCACTAATCTACTCTCAGTGTCTATAGATTTCTCTTTTCTGAACATTTTATATAAATGAAATCTTATCACTTATGTTTCTTTGTGTGATTGGTATATTTTATTTTGTATAATGTTTTCAAGATTTGTCTTCATTTTATATGTATTGATGTATCAGTTCTTTTTTATAGCTGAATACTATTCCATTAGATGCATATAGCATATTTTATTTATGTATATGTCCATGAATGACCTTATTCTGTGTGAAGTTGTGTAATATTGTGGTTTTGATCAACAGTTCTTTGATGGCTGGTGAAGCTAAGCCATCTTTTCATGGGCTTATTGACCATTTGTTTATCTTCTTTGGACAACTATTGAGACTCATTGCCCCTTTATATTTGGAATATTTATCTTTTTACTATTGAAATGTTCTGGTTTCTTACATTGTCTAGCTATAAGTACCATATCAAGTATGTGATTTGGAAAACTTCTCTCATTTTGTAGGTTATCTTCCCACTTTTCTGATTGTTTCCTTTGAAGCACAATAGTTTTAATTTTTATTACACCTGGTTTACTTTTTGTGTGTGCTCTTTATACTTTTGATATCACATTTTAGATTACCTAATCCAAGATCATGAATAATTTTATCTTTGATATATTTTTGGTGTGCTTTTTTGTATATGGTGTGAGGAGATAGAAATCTAAATTTATTCATTTGCATATGGATATCTAATTTGCATATTAGTATCATTGGTTGAAAAAATAATTTTCATTTCACCAATTTTTAATGAACTTATCTAATATTTTAAAAGTATATATATTTCTTTCATTTAAAATTATGAGATTCATTCATATCATTCTTTTTTTTTTAAAGAATTATTTATTTATCATACAAGAGCTGGTGAACAGGCCAGAGTCGCTGGAGGTGAGAGGATTCACCAGAGACAGAATGGGAAGCAGAACAGGCAGATCAACTGAAATACACTGCTGAGGGGAGCAGCGGGCAAGGCAGGGGAGATCTACTGCCCATGTGGGTCCCCTCCCTGGCCAGGGATAGAACTCTCTCTGCTGTGTAGCGGATGCTTCACAGAGTGGCGCCCAACCCACTATCCCACCAGGGAGGCCCTCATCCATATCATTCTATGTTGTTTCTTTATTTTCATGACTGCTGGTACTCTGCTAGTAAAATATATCATAATTTGTTCATCTTTTCTGTCTTTGGATTCTTGGATAGTATATCTATTGTGGGGCTATTACGAGTCGTGTTGATATGAATTGTCTAATGAGTGTCTAAATGGATTTCCATAGAGCTATAAACCTTAGAAGTTGATTGTAGAGTACTTGAAATCTTATAGTCTAACTTTAATGACTAGTTATCACATACTACAAAAGAAAATTTAGGGGAGGCAAATAAAAATTTCAACTTTGTTATTAATCTGAATTCTCTCTTATTCTAAAGAGATGCCTTACAGCATCCACATTACAGAAGTTTCTTGGGGGAATAGCTAAGTTTTCTTATAACAGCTAGGAATGATAATAAAAAAGTTGTGGAGGACTGTCTTATTAGGATTATTTTGTTCAACAAGTATTCTTTGAATCTGTATTTTCAAGATGTTGTACCAGGCGTTGAGAAGAAGCCAATGTAGGGGATAGACTTGTTAACATGAAAATAGGAAATCATTGTATGACTTGGTGAATTCTCTCGTGTACAGTGTGCAGTTGGAATGCAGATGATACTATCTTGTCCAGCATCCTCGTCTCAGTTTCCAGAAGTGTGCTGTGTTACCTATGCTGAAATCCTAACAACAGGTAGGAGTCCCCAGGCTCAGAGCACTGGAATGAAGAGTGATGCAACAATCGGAAAATAATTCCTACCATCTATGTTAGCTAGATAGTTTCTGCATCTATATTAGCTAGATAGTTTCTGCATCGAGGATGGGGGAAGTCCATTGTTTACCTAGGATTGGATTAGGTGAAAGAAGTTAGTGTTTTCTTAGCTTACTGGTTTCTTTAGCTTTGTTCCTTTTTTGGCAGTTTTGCTTCTAAACTGCTTGGAATCTTAAAAAGTTAAAGGCTCTTGGGTTATTTAAAAGTTTGTTTCTTCTTTCCTCAATTTCTATTTACTCAAATAAAGAGAAGGAGTGACAAGATGGGTTATTTAAAAGTTTGTTTCTTCTTTCCTCAATTTCTATTTACTCAAATAAAGAGAAGGAGTGACAAGATGGTAAAAAAAGTAGCAATAAATAAGTAGAGATAGCAGAGATGAAAAGAAACCAACATGAAAATCTTTGGCAATTGCATTTCAATAAATTTGATTTCCTTTGTACTCACATGTGTCTCTGAGAAGAGATCTAAGGTGATCCACAGACTGCTAAAGCGATCCACCACACAAAAAGGTTAAAAATCCCTAGTTTAGAATACAGATTAAAAAATTAATTATGTTAATAAAGTCAAATGAGTTACTTCTGTTTAAAGTAAACTACCCCTGAAAACTCACTACTAGTGCAACTTGACCTTGAGACCAATTCTTCCTTACCACTGAACTGATGCCAATGAATGTCTACAAATGGAAGTACCTCAGTGGAGGAGCATGCAAAAGGTTAGGGTTCACGTTTGAGAAACTAAGTCTTCAAACACTGCTATCACTAATCTGCAGTCCTTGGGTAATCATATTGTCGTGCGCTTGTTTCTGAGTTGTAGTTTAATTTTTTTGCTCCCTGTGTAACTAAACCCTGAGTAGGAAATAGAATTTTTCCTTGTAAGGTTGCATGGTAACCTAGATCTTTATTTCTCTGAAACTAAAACCTATAAACCTCTAATTGGTACAAATTCAATTTTAGCAAGAAATGACCTGAACAAGAGAAAGTGGAGGTGTGCAAATATACATCTGTTGCTTTTATTTTTCTAAGAGGATCATATCTTTCTTTTTTCTTTAAGTTGATGTCAAATTGGAGTGTTACAGTCTTTTAGCAGGATTGTAGGGGAGTCTCTGACACAGGAAGTTTGTATATCACATTAGGAAATCAAATTAGTTCATTCCTGCTACTTTTAATCAAAATATACAGATTCTGATTATTTGAATGTAATTAGATTTCCTTACTTAGAACACACTTTGCTTTGAGTTACAGGGCATTGCTGACAACCAAATAAAACCCTGAACTCAAACAGGAGGACTAGACATGAGTCCAGCTGTCTCAGAGGCGTATTCTGATAATAAACCAGTATTAGATAAGGAGGTCAATTTTATAATTTTATTTTGATTAAAGAAATCATCATGCTAAATCTCAAAGACTTAGTCTCTGAAACTAACAAAAATTTTTGGTGATTCCTGGTCTGGATACATAATACCTTTTAATTTGTGTTTATGGCAATTTTATTTGTATAAATGAGAATGTGTTTATGAGAAAAGAATACCTAATGCTTTAAGAAAACTATTAGTATTCAGTGGATGCAATTTTGACCTGATTTGCTTAAGAACTTTAAGGCCATTTAATGTTTCCTATTGCCTCTTTGTAAGCTGTAAGGGGCTATTATAAATCCCAAGATTATAGGGATAGTTGTATTTCTATATATATATATATATATAAGAATCATGAATTAACCTGAAACACTATTAAGAATATGTCACAACCAGAGTCCAGAGTTCAACTGATACCTGTAAGTATTCTGGGAAAGCTAATAACTTACTGTCCTTTCAATTAATAATTTCAAACTCTTTTTTCCCCAGTATTTCTCAGAAAGATTTAGTGTTGTATTGTAGAGGAATGGAATAGATTGACTCTGTTAAGAATCTTGACTGAGATAATTTGACAGATATTGTTGAGAATATGACCAAATGACTGTTGGTTAAACTCAGGAATATGTATATTTTTATGTTTGTGCCACTTTAAAAATAATATATATATATATATTAAATAGAAAATATCCCTTGGCATTTCTTTTTTTTTTAAAGATTTATTTATTTATGCATACAAGCACTGGGGTACAGGCCAGAGGTGTGTGGGGGCAGAGTGAGAGGATTCACCACAGAGAGCGGGGAGCAGAACAGGCAGATCAACAGAAGTACACGGCTGAGGGAAGCAGCGGGCACAGCAGCAGAGGTCTGCCGCACCATGTGGGTATCCTCCCTGGCCGGCAGCAGGGATCGAACTTGTGCTGCAGTGGCTGCTGTTTGCTTCACAGTGCGTTGCTTAACCCACTGCACCACCAGGGAGGCCCCTCCCTTGGCATTTCTAATAAATAAAATAAAATAAAATGCAATGAGTAAAGCATATTAAGGAAGAGAAAGTGAACTGTAGCTTGTTTTAAGGTGGGATATTTAAGGAGGGGTAACAGATTAAAAGAAAGAAAAAGTATCCTCTAAAAACCAGGGTTGACTTCATGATGAAGTCAGAACAGATCTGCCTGAGGAAGCAAATTTATGATAGCAGAAAGAAGGGCATATCTACCTAGGAAGAGGGGCAGATTTAGAACTAACATTACTATGACAATGCTTTGCTGATCAAGATCTCTTTAGGATTTGGTCTATCTTCTTGCTACACGGATGGAGACTTTCATACTGCTCTGCTTTCTGCAGCTTATCAAAGACTTTAGGGAGACAGTTTAGAGGTTATAGAGATATGGCTCAGGAGGAAAACAGTGACTCAGCTGGTCAACTGAAGAATACGAAAGGGACATTGCCAAAACATTTGTGCTTAATATCACTGCCTGCTGCATTCATTCAACAAACATTGATCTAAACAGTGCCTTCTATTCCAGACCTTGTGCAGATACACAATAAAAGTTGAGGTACATAAATAGAAGCAAAAAGGAAAGCCTTTCCAAAAAAACACCTTGAAATGAATATTGATTAGTCAAAGGAATTTAGAGGGAAGGGAGGCAGCTCTAGCATTAGATGTTTATGGCAGTAATGTCCCAGGAATAACTCTTAACCAATGGAAGATGGGAATTGATGGATAAATGCTTTTCACTCTTTTCTATTGGGAAGAAAAATCTGGGGACCTTCTTTTTGTTTCTCAGGAGATCCCAGGGAAATGACAACCTTGACTCAGTAACTGATCATGTACTCATCGTCAGTAACTATGATCATGCACTCTTACCCAGATTTCTTTCCTTCTCTCACACTTTCTGCTCATTCCTTCCTATTCATGTCCAAGAGCAATGATGAGCTGCCTGAAGGCACTGAGACCAAAGGTAGTGAGTGCTCTCCAGACTGCCAGGAAATCACTGTGGCTGCAGAGCAGGTGTCTGGAGCCAGACAACCGTCACCTGTGGAGGCAGGCAGGGGCTGGGATAGAAAAAGCCCCAGGTGCTCCAGCTAAGGGCTGGAACTTTGTTCTAAAGGTAGTGGGTGAATTGTGGAATTTTTAGCCAGGCATGACATGATCACATTCCCAGTTAAGCAGTTTGCCCTAATTAAATGCTATATATAACACACCCTACACAACCTTGTCCAACAGTTGCAAAGTTTGCTAGCATAAGGCTCCAAGTGTCTCAGAGCAACTCTTTCAACACCTGGATTGTACCCAGTGCAGGCCTATGATTTCATGTAAATTATACTTGGAAAATGCGATTTAAAACATTTTAATAATTTTACAATGGCAAAGGAATATATACTCATAATAGCAAATTTAGAAAATAAAGAAAGCAAAGCTATAAAATTAAAATTAGCCATAATCTTATTTCTGGCAAGTATATTGCTACAATGTTGATATAGTGTTAATGTTTTAATATATTTTCTACCCTCATTAATTTATGTATGTATATTTGTGTTACATACTGTACTGCATATTCAAATTTGTACTTTTTTTCACTTAGCATTATGCATGAACACTTCCCAAGGATATTAAGTATTTCTGAAGTCATGAATTATGATGAGCACATAATAGGCCATTATATTGATATGCCATAATTTAATGAATCTCCAATTGTTGGACACTATGCTCATTTCCAATTGTGTGCTATTATAAATAATGAGGCATTATTTCCTTATGTTTAAATCTTTGTCTGAATTTGTGACTATTCTTTAGGAAATGCTGTCCAGAAGACTCAAAGGAGTAATTTTGAGTAAGGGAAAACCCAAATAAATGAACTAATTAGGTAGTTTTAGAATCAAGGAATATAAACTTAGGTATTTTTTGACATTTTTAATATGCATTATTAATAAATATTAATTAATACAAGTTAATTAATAAAATGCATACAAGTTTTGATTTCCTATGGTATTTGTTGTATACATTATTTTGTCACTCTTCTTTAAATATCATGAATATTAATATTTGTTAAAAATATTGATTACTTGGAAAATGAAAATTTCAGTCTAATTAAAACTTATGGCATTTTCAACTTGCCCGTGAGGCTTAAGAGATAATTTTTAGCTTATGGTTTACCTGTAATGCATCCAAATAGTTAACATACAACTAATAATGGTGGTTAAATATCCATCATATTTAAGACAAAACTTAAAATTTCATAGATTCTAGCATGTCCACTCCCCTATTTATATTAGTCAGGTTACTTACAAACTTCAGCAAACAAATGTCCTAAAATTCAGAGACTTACCACAGTAGAAATTCAATTTTCACTCACATCATGGTTTCCTATGGGCCAGTTGGGTGGCAAGGGGGATGTTGGCTCCAACACTGTTCTCAGCAGGGACACAAGGTGGGCCTCAACTCATATTCTTTTGTCTCTAACTGCCAATCAGAACAGGTGCGAACATTTCTTGCTATTGACGTTTCACCTATAACACCCACAGTATTTCTCATCATTGTCTCTCCCTAGGGGTCTTTGAACTCCATGGTCCGTGGGGAGGTATTGGAGTAACTCACTCAACACAGTTTTGTGCAGTTTACAATAGCAGGGATTAACACCTGAGAACAGCCCATGACTGATGGAGGATGGCCCATGAAAACTGATGCACAGATTCCTACCTGCCCATCTTTGGACAGACAATCCTGGGTTAGGGCAGGGTGAGTAGGGAACATTTTTCAGGCCTTTTAGGAGATGTGTTTCCTTGTCCACACCAGTGACCCGAATAACTCACCTTTTAAATAGTATCCTTTGTCCCCTGACTCTGCCTTCTCATCCTGCTTTCTGGACTCATTTTCCCCATTTATCCTAAAGGCTCTAAGAATATATTTTCAGAGAATATTCAGGGATACAGGTTCCTTCCATTGTATCGCTCTTTGGTCCTTTAGCTCTTCCAAAAGAAATTCTGGGAGATGTCTGTGGGTCAGAACTCAAAGTTGGACAGCTTTCACTGCTGTCCATATTCTGTTGGCCAAAATTCATTCACATGGGAGACAGAATTATTGCCATTATATATTCCCTGGAGGAAGAGGAAAGGAGGGTTAAGGAATATATAATACTCTCTGCCACACTCTTTCAGAACGTTTAGAAGCCCTTATTTGAACAACCTAAGAAGGAAAAAAGATCTTGTTTCTTTTTCCAGTGATGGGGAGAGAGCAAAGACCTTTGCTTTGTCTTGAAGTATTAGAAATTAGGATTTTTTTCATATTGATCTGGGAATGTAAAACTTGTTCGACTTCTTTGTCCTTGAAATTATGACTCTAGATTCTTTCAAGAAATTTTTATTTACCAAACGACTTGTCTCTTGTGGTTGTCTTTTCTTATTGTCCTTAAGCACTTGTCTAGTTACTAAAATGATGATCTTGATGGCAATACCCAAGTGCATATATAAATTCATTTGTACTAAGTGTAAATTTAGTCGATTAATATTTTGAGTATCTACAGGGGACTCTGTGCCAGGCCATAAGCAAAATTTATGTGGATGGAGTCCTAACCTAGATCTTCACCTTATTAACTGTGTGAATATGAACACATCAATTATCTTCTACGAGATTAAATTTCATCTTCTGTAAAAATGAGAGTAGTAATATTAATCTTGCATTTTAATTTTTAGTTCTTAACTTATATGAAAGCAATTAGATATATAGCATGCACTGAAAATATGTGGATGTCTCTTTTGGAATGCCTTGACATTTTCACTAACATATGAGAAATAAGAAATCTGAGGTATTTATTAGCCAACTCTTCTTTCTAGTAAAGTCTTATTTTACTGAATTGAGTACTAAAATTATAGGAACAACTAAACTGATAAAAGGGCATTTAAAGAGATTGTAGAAGGAAAGAAAGAAAGTGATAAAATGGATGCCGAAGGAGAGAGAATGCTAGAGAAATAAAGATATCTAGTAAAATTTTCTTTTAGATTCTGACCATCTGGCATGGGATATGAATTCTTTGTCACCATAAAAAATTAGTAAAATTAGTGTCAACTTGCCAATGTTTTTAGAGTTGGATTAGTTTTGTTCTGGGGTATTATACATTGTTGGAGAGTCTAGTTTAGAGTGGACTTAAGTGGTCTAATCTAAGGTTACTAAGTGGGCTGTCATATTACAAACATCCTTCTCTGAAGACTTTTCTGAGCTTTTAAATGTGAAAGGTCTAAATCATAGAGATACAATGAAATTCAAATGAGAAAATCCAGCACTTTTCTGGAGATAGAGCATAGAATAATAGAACTAAATGGAATTCATTAGTTTCTTTGACCCTAAGACCATGGAGTTTGCAAACCTGTAAGAAGTTTACCAGAAAATCTAACATTATTTTCTGTAAATGAGTGCATATAATGGGTTATACAAAAGCGTTAAGATTTGGAAGTACTGGGCCTCCCTGGTGGCGCAGTGAGTTAAGCAATGCACTATGAAGCAAACCGCAGCTGCTGCAGCACAAGTTCAATCCCTGCTGCTGGCAGGGAGGGGATGCACATGGCGCAGTAGACCTCTCTTCGCCCGCTGCTCCCCTCAGCAGTATGTTTCAGTCAGTCTGCCTGTTCTGCTCCCGGCTTTGTCTCTGGTGAATCCTCTCACCTCCCTGGACTCTGGCCTGTACCCCAGCTCTTTTATGTATAAATAAATAAATCTTAAAAAAAAAAGATTTGGAAGTACTTATATATTTGAGTAGTTATATTATTCGAATGTCATTGAACAGGCTAGATGACCTCTGGCTGTAAACTTCTCATGAACCTTGTAGGATTTAGGATAAGAGTTAGTAAGTAAATATATAAAGTGTATTTGTCACAGATTTTGACATATGATAAGTAGTGGGTTGTTATTTGTAAAAAATAAAAATAAATAGAACACTACAGAATTCAGGCCCTGTTTTATTGCATTAATATAATGCTAAACAATTAATGAACTCTACCCTAACTACCCGAAGGTAACTATAGCTATCTGTTAGCGCATATATCTGTTGTCACAAGTGTGTGACAAGCTCATTCTGCAGATAAATTCTTTGTGCACATCAAACTTGAGTATAAAAATTAGTCTTGAGACTTCAGTTTGAAAAGCATATTCATTATCTCCAAAAATGAGAAATTTGATACATTTGATCCCACCCTGTGCATGCACTTGTTGTCATGGTCAAGGTAAGAGAAAGTGATCTTACACTTCACATAGTGCATTCGTAAATGGACTGGAATTCATTATTTGGTCATGAGAGTGATGCAGTTCAATGTATTGCAGCACAGGAAAATGACAGTATTTTACATAATGGCAATGTGTGCTTGGTAATTATATATCACTTACCTAATGCCTGTGTTTTCAACATGCATTGGGCTGATTTAAGATGGGCAGGTAATATTCTTCCTCCTAGATGTCTTTGGAAAATAAATAGAACATAGTGTAGGAACTAGGACTGATTTTTAGATCTTTATTTTTCATAAATAAAAAGATCTGGCCATTGGGGTACAGAATCGTGATAATTCCCAAAGATCTTTGTCCCAACATGAAGCTCTTTTCATCGTTAAAAGTTGCCCTATTCTTACTCAATTCCAAAGTTAGAGTAAACAGATTCCTTTAAAACAAGGTTTTATGGTCATTTGTTGGTGTTCACGTTTCCATACAGAGATGAGGGGTTGACAGCAGCGTAAGTAAATGGGAGTGAATGTACGTTTAGTTGAGGACTCATATTTACATAGTAGCCTATATTTTTTGACAATAGCCTTACGTGTTTATCACCTGACCCTTTCCTCACTGTGAGAGTGTGATGGACAAAAATATATCCTCTCACCCCTGTACCTCTAGCCTGCACCCCAGCTCTTGTGTGCATAAATAAATCTTTAAAAATTTTATGTGTGTGTGTGTATATATATATACATATATATATTTCTATTCCACAGATGAGTAAGATTTTAACTTCCTTGTGATCAAATGAAAGTCAGCCTAGGAAACTCTAGAGTCAGATATGGTTCTAATATTTCAATATAGGAAGGTTTTATACATATTATATGTAAATATCTGCATCCAGGGTAGAATAAGGGAGGCAGAGAACTTTAGCCTGCCTTGAAACTGTATTTATTTACATAGCAATCACACTGTTACTATTTTTGCATACTTACCTGGGGTGGAAATAAGAGGTAGTTTTCAAGAAGAATTGACATTTACCTTAAGCTTCAAAAGATAAGAAAACAATTGGTCAGGATAATAAGACATAATAGAACTGAAGAAAAGGCATTCCAGGTGAAGATCTCAGCTTGAGCAAAGGCTGAGAAGTCTGTATTGGTACCCAGTATATTTTTAATAAATAAGCAAGTGCCCACATACCTTGAAGTGCGTTGCTTCATTACCATCTTTAGAACAACACCCAAGATGCCTACCATGCCAGCTGTCAGCCTCCCCCTCACTTCCTCTCCCTTCCTTTAACCTACAAAAACACAGCCTGCTGATGAGTTGTAAGTCATTTTGCAGAGGAAATTGGGTGTGCAAATCCTGTGATTAGACAAACATTCCTCATTAAAAGTTGTAATCCACTGGTCCTCGTGTTGACACCTTAATTCTGAACTCTTAACAGCCTGAGCATACTCAATGGCCCTGAACAACTCCACCTCTTCATCTCTTTCCCAGCTCCCTCCCCTCCTTGCTTGAGTCTCCACCAGAAAATGACACAGTCTTCCCGATGGGGTAACAAGGCCTTCTCTTACTTGCAGTGATAATAATGTTTTCTCAGTTTTATTACAGTCTCTTGAGAGTGGGACTGATTTGCATATTCCCTAACACTTAATTAACGATGTCACCTTCCCAGCGCCTTGAAAACAGTTTGCATTTTTTCTTCCTCCCTGGGCAGACCTCCAGCAGTTACCTCCCACATTTTCTGCTGCAGTCCTTTTTATTACTTTAATGACAAATAATTGGACAGATTCTGAGTAATGAGGGTGAGAGCCAAAGGACTGTTGCAAGGGAGACGGCTGCATGTTACAAGACACTTTTAGTGGTCTCTAAATCAGACAGACAAGTAGAGTAATGATCATCTTGCCGTAATGAGACACAATTAAGAATCACTGCAGCAAATGACAGAGCAGTTCATTGAACAGTAACCTCCTTCTTCACGTTCTCTCTCCCTTTTTTTTCCAAAGGAGATCGAAGCTTAATTATAGCATCGCCATTTGCAATGTTATCATGAAGATTGTGTCAGCACTTCCAATATAGAGCCCATATTTTCAAGAGTTTATTACTTACACATTAAAAACTGGTTCCATTTTGAAATTTAGGGTGTCAGATCTAGAAAAGCAGAAAATATAAAAAAAATAGAATATAAAAGTGTAAGTTCTCAGTTTTAGAGAAAGATCTTACAGGTGCTCGATTTCTATCTGATTTCCTAACACTAGAATGCACGTAATGGATTAGGGTCCTTTTTGCAGGTTTCTAAGGAAAGATCCCTTTGTTCATTGTTTTTTGAACTTCAGCATGCATCAGGACTACAGGTAGGGCTTGTTATACCAGATTTCTGGTCCTGCTCCAAGTTTCTGATTTAATAGTTTGAGGTGGGACTGAATTCCCATTTCTAAGAAAATCTGTTACAGGGCAGGGAGAGGAGCACCCCATAACCCCCAGGCCTGCCCTCTCTGAATGGGTTCTGCCATCCGCCGCATTAAGACAAACATACAAAACCTTTAATGGAAAGGAACTTCAATACAACTAGGGTACAATAAA